>KZ308462.1:569094-670909 GCA_000376725.2 Ladona fulva | reverse complement strand
GGTTAGGAAGATAACAGGAGTGACAGACATCTATATATATATATGATCACTGAAATGGATGTGGGCAGGCCATGTTGCAAGGAGAAACGACAACTGATGGACAACAGCAGTTCTGAATTGGATACCAAGAGACGTGAAGAGACCAAGAAGAAGACCAAGGGACCGATGGAACAGAGACCTCATTCAGTATTTAGGGGTAACATGGCAACGAGAGGCTCAGAATAGAGAGAATTGGAAAGCGCGTGGGGAGGCCTACATCAAACGTTGGATGGAAAATGGCTGATGATGATATGCATACTTCAAAATAAGTCAAACGAATAAAATTGGCTACTTAATGCTCCATAAATATACTTGAACTGAGTGATCAGTTAGTCCTTGATTAGTTGACCTCAAACATCTGGCGTCGTTATAAATTATGGATAGCGCGACTTTCTCAGACGATCTCCAATATTAAATGGCTGTCCGATAACTCTCCCGATTTCCGTACAAACTTGAGTGTAAGAGGTGGGGAATATTGTTATAACAACTTTATTCTCACATTTCGTGGTATTGGTTATGAACTGTGAAGGGTCTTCGCCAAGTCCCTTTATTAAATGAGTTGTGTTTAGAACTTGGAAAGTGTTTTGTCATGGAGCAGGTATCCAGAATTACAGAAGAGTGAAATGTCTCTTTTTGGGGGCAATTGCATATGCTGTGCGATGCTTTTTGTACAATACTAGTTGACGAAAGAACAATATGATATATTTTCACTAATTCTTGGTGTCACGTTTGCTTCATTTCCTTTTTTAGTGCATTCTATTTCTGTTATTTCTCTGAATGCTTCTTTTGTAAGGTTGTGAAATTTGGTTGTTGTTATTACTACTACAATTATACTCATTATTTGGCAAGTTTAGGCCCATGCAAGCCTCTCTTACACATAACCTCTGAAGTAAAATATGGTACAGCACAAACGAATACAAGGCATACGATGAAATATAAAATTACAATGAAGAGTGAAATAAAAACTACAAAAAGAAGAAGAAAGAAAGATTGAGTTGTGGGGAAAATCTCCTCAGGTGAAGGCCTTAAGAGGAAAACCCACGGGGCGGGAAAACGCTCGCACAACACTCGAAGAAAACCACGAAAATACAGAGAGAAATGGACGAACTCAGACATAACATCATATCATATCGTCTTTGGCTCGAAGTAAGTAGTTCCATTGGAGGGTAAATTTCTCGATCACGAACGAAAGTTAAGCAGAAACATAAACTTCATAAATAAATATCTTTATTTGGCCATAATAGAAGCTGAAAACTCTCTTCCTTCAACACAACGGCGATGTTTCTGAGGTCTAACCATTTCAGTTAATTTCAGGAAAGCGCATCAGAGCACGTCCGTAGGCGTTGTGAAAAATGTGATTCCACAAATTTTTCGGGAATTTGGAATGATTTTTCAAGAGCACAAGGAAACGTATAATAAGATTGGTTTCTGTAAACAACGCGTTTTACTGTTGCAAACACGAACTTCATAAGCTTAATAATAACAATAGCATAACAATGATGATAATAATAATAAATGTGAATTCTGTGATTCTGTATACCTTCTTATTAGATCGATGAATTAAGATTATTAATCTTTTATTGTATGGAACTTGGCAGCAGTCCGTTCCTAACTTAACGCCGTCATTTTGCGGCGAAAACGAAAAATCCAAGTGATAGTAATGATGATGACGACTTCTTTTAGGCGAGTTTTTGTCTAAAGACACAATTCTTACGATTGACCTTTCTTATGTCAATAAACAAACAACCGTGCCCTAATCGGAATTCGAACCCGGGACCGCGGCGTTGCTTTCTAACACAGTTTGTGTGTGGTTGATACTCTTAGTGATCATTAATTCCTTAAGTGTAAAGAAGGTCCCCGTTCGAGGATTCATTCCTTTGTCTCGCAACAATCCTCTTTTGGCGCGAAGAAGAAACGGGCGACAAATGAGTAGCGGAATTCCACTCATGAAGTCCTCCGATCCACCGGAAAAGAGTCGATAGCATTTTCCGCAGCGCCAACTACGGCAGACAGACTCAAAGGCGCCGATTCATCGGATCATTCATCGAAACATGAATCTCATAATCGACGCAGAAGACCTGCTTCATCTCACGCCTCCCTTCGGCACACGAGATCATCGAAATAAGGACACCACTATTTCGCAAGGATTTAAGGAAAGGTGAATTCCTATGTACGATGAAGTCATGCAACTAATCCCACAGGAATAACAAGTGTCGCTATTTTTCACACTTGTTATTCCTGCAACTATTTTACCTTCAGTTGCGGGGATTCTTTTCGCCGAGGGTTCATTAGTAGCTGACAGTGGTAACGCGACTCATTGCTTTTGAAGCGTAACTTCTGGTATTGGAAACGGGCAGGAAACCGCATTTCCTTTGATTCTAAGGAACCCGTCGATCCGTGGAAGTTACTCTCTCCATCGGTGGATTATCACAATGCGAATGAAAGGGAGGATTCAAACGAGTGTGAATCGCAACTCTGTGCAGTGTTTAGGACTCATTCACGCTTTGATTAAAATGAAAACTTTGAGGATGTTTGCGGATGGTAATATATAGAGGCATATCAAGCGACGAAGATACATCGAACGAACATAACTATCAAACGATTCAATTCATGTTGAAAGGTGATGCAAAAAATGGCAACTATGCCTAAACCTTAACAAATGCTCTGTAGCTTTGTTCTTGGAAAGGAAACAATTGCGTCAGAACCACCCATACAAAATTAGCGGAATGAATATAAATATAGTCGACTCGGTTGAACATCTCAGAATCACTCCCACAGATAACTTAAACTGGAGCGCAAATATTCGAAAAATCTGCGGCAAAGCAACTAAAAAGCTCGGTTTTCTAAAGCGCATTGTTGGTAGATGCGATGAAAAGGATAGAGAGCGATGATATATCACGTTAGTCTGGCCCCATCTGGAATATACGGCGAGTATATGGGACCCAGCGGATGAAACGAATGTTCGCGAACTCGAGAAAGTGCAGCGCAAGGCGAAGCATTTGTTAAAAAGTGCTGCGATAGAAAAGCGAACGTAACGCAAATGCTCTCAGACGAAGGTTGGGAATCCTCGAAAGAAAGGAGATTAGGAGGCGATTGCTAGATAAGTTAAAAGAAAGTACGTTTGCGAAAGACGTAATCGCTATTATGCGACCCTCTTCTGCTACTTCGGCCGATCCGAGCGTAAAATCAGAGAAATAGATGCGAGGATAAGTCGTTTTGGGGACTCATTCTTTCCGCGAACGATACTCGACATCAATAAGCTAAAGAGATAACTCGATTGTCTCTAGAGCAGGGGTCAAAAGTTTACAAAAAAAGCCGATACAAAGCGATTACAATTTACCTACCATAACCCCGATTTTTAAAAACCCATTTTGGTTCAGTGGGGGGCGATTTGAACACTAAAATTCCCCTCCCCCTTGGCTACGTCACAGATTAATTAAATCAGCTCGCGTGAAACGAATCATTTAGAATCTAATTACAAATAAGAAAAGCTGCCAAATTGCTGAGGGGTAAGTGTAGCGCTAAACGCTCAGAGGTTACTAATGGCAATCTTGCGATTAACTGACGCTCACTTTAATTTAGTATCCATTAGAAGGGCGGATGCAATTTTAAACCAGAGATTATCTGGGATCTAATTGTCAGTGAGGTACTATGGAAACCGTACTATGGAAAGTGTAAGCAGGTACATTTCCAACAGCATAAGAAGATATGCGACAGGAACAACAGATATATTATAAAATAAAGAAATAGCGCTGAAGATTCTCTAGCCTTTCCTAGAAAATGTAACTATTTAGAGCGTGGATCCCATATCTCGCCTTAATTTAACAATGAAAATGTAACGGTTGCTAGGAGCTGTGAAAGCAGACTATCAATGAAATATTAACAGGGAATTAGACATTGTAACGAACCCTTTCACACTGAAGACGATGATTTCGGGAAGAGACGGTAATGCATCTGAGTCAGCGCGGAATTTTAATTAATCCAGATCCGACGACTTCTGAGCTGCGTGTTTAATGTTCCAGTTTGAAGATTTCAGAAATCACTGAGGTTTTCGATTTTAGTATCTCATGCCTATAAATGGAGGAAATGATCGATCAAGTTTAAAGAAAATTACAGTAGATTCTGGATTATTCGAGTTAATGTGGACCGGGACCACCTCGGATAATCGAAAACTCGGATAAAACGGAAGTATGGCGCAAGAAACCCATTAAATAAACGCCTATTTTCATCGCAGTACGACGTGCATTTACAGTTAAAAAATCACTTTGGAGTAACAGGGTTTAAATAGAATATTTCTCTTTTCCTTCTCAGTATATACGTCAATTGTCCAAGAACAGTTTTCACTTTTCTTCTCCGATAATCTGCGGATTACTATGCCGACGTTCGCTCGTCTATCGCATGGCGCAGTTACAGCAAAAGGAATTTAAGCGGTGTGCGTTTAAGTAAAAAACGCAAAGCACACAAAAATGTACCTCGGATAATGCGGAACTTCGGTTAATCTCTAGTATATTAAAGAGAGTATGTTACAACATGACAGCGATAATAAAATAGACTGATTAAAAAGCTCTTATAATTGACGCAGATTTGGGAAAAATAATTTCCGTAAACAATAAAAGAAGTTAATCGGACGAAAACTGACACCAGAGACGGGGAAGTATCAGGAAAATCAAGAGATGCAATGCACAGAGACTAACTCCACCTTCCCTCCTCACGCCCTTAAACATACCACCGAAGTGTCGACGTTTCTACTCATAAAACAATAAAAGATGTCCACGATTCCCAGTTGCATAGAAACCCTACTCAAACCTCTTTGCTTTGCCTCAATTTCCACACTACAATGTCAAACTTAATTATTCAACAATGACTGTAATACCCACAGCAAAAAAACAATTGAACAATTGATCAACGATTCGCCAACAATATAATTATAATAAAATCAATTGACGAAGCTGTCACTGTGTGGAACTCCATAACGTCGGTAAGGAAAAGAACACTTTACACAGAGCTCAAAAGAGTTAGTTCAATGAGGATTTCGGTTGTCGACTCGGAATTTTAAAGTTAAAATGAACTTTGAAGGAAAAAAGCGTCAAATTTACAATAAACCACAACTAAGGTCATAAAAGTAGAATAAAAAGATTAACGGCTACCAACAATGAATTCCAACCACCAACCAAAAGAAAAGCCTTTGTCAAAGACGTAAACAAGAGTTCTATTGTAGTGAATCGACCTCACAAAATGGTCGCGAATCATGAACGAAGAGGAAAGTTAGAAAATCAAGTAAATCTGACATCGGCCGCAATTGATGAACAGAAAAACACCCGAGAGATGGAGGAGCAAAATTTAAATACCGTCGAAGAATTAACAAATTAACCTTGAAATTGGAAGATCTTGTTGAGCCTGTTTTATCACAGATAACAAAAGAAAGTAAATTGAAAAAGAGGACGATTAACAACCTGTATATAGGAGAGAATTCTTATTTAAATGGAGATGAAAAGCCGATTTTTCGGTTAATTTTCGCGATGTAAACGTCGACAGCGACGATGAAAGGTTAACGAATTAACGCCGATGCGAACATTTGCATTTTAAACGTTAATTCCGCTTAATCGAATATCTCAAGGAGGATTTCGATGAAATATACATCAAAATATCATCTCGCATTCATTTTCTCCCTTTCAAACGCAAATTATTCTCCGAGAACTCCAAAACACAAATTTCTCCGAGTTTAGAGAAATTAATTCGTCAGCTTTAAATTGAAAACTGCCGTTTCTATGGAGACATAGCTGAATATACACGTCGCGAGCGACCTCTTCATAGTCCAAGTTTAATCTTTCGTCTGCCGTTGGATTAAATGAATATGTAAATACGGGAATTCAGTCGCGGGAGCTCAAACTCTGCTCCCTTTCTCAGAGTGATTCTATAATTGGTCCTCCAAAAGGACGCATCAACAGTTTCAGAGGACTCCAGTCGAAGTCTTAACCGGATATCCATTTCGTGAAGGTATTTGGAAGCAAATAGGATGCTCATAGACCCGATAGTGGGACCCGTGATGTAATGACGTAGAATTGGCTTCCGGTAGACTCAAATAGATCCCCAACTTTATGGGACCCGACGAAGACATGGCAGTTTCATCAGAACTTTAGTGCCCCATAAGACGTATACCCAATTGTGAAAAATGTTGTGTGTGATGAGTTATTTAAATGCACTGTGCCATGTGATATAATATGATGTGTATGCTATAATGAAATAATGTGATGTGGAATGTGTTATAGGGCAGAATGTGCNTAAGGTAAGATCACTGAAATGGATGTGGGCAGGCCATGTTGCAAGGAGAAACGACAACTGATGGACAACAGCAGTTCTGAATTGGATACCAAGAGACGTGAAGAGACCAAGAAGAAGACCAAGGGACCGATGGAACAGAGACCTCATTCAGTATTTAGGGGTAACATGGCAACGAGAGGCTCAGAATAGAGAGAATTGGAAAGCGCGTGGGGAGGCCTACATCAAACGTTGGATGGAAAATGGCTGATGATGATATGCATACTTCAAAATAAGTCAAACGAATAAAATTGGCTACTTAATGCTCCATAAATATACTTGAACTGAGTGATCAGTTAGTCCTTGATTAGTTGACCTCAAACATCTGGCGTCGTTATAAATTATGGATAGCGCGACTTTCTCAGACGATCTCCAATATTAAATGGCTGTCCGATAACTCTCCCGATTTCCGTACAAACTTGAGTGTAAGAGGTGGGGAATATTGTTATAACAACTTTATTCTCACATTTCGTGGTATTGGTTATGAACTGTGAAGGGTCTTCGCCAAGTCCCTTTATTAAATGAGTTGTGTTTAGAACTTGGAAAGTGTTTGAGTTTTTGTCTAAAGACACAATTCTTACGATTGACCTTTCTTATGTCAATAAACAAACAACCGTGCCCTAATCGGAATTCGAACCCGGGACCGCGGCGTTGCTTTCTAACACAGTTTGTGTGTGGTTGATACTCTTAGTGATCATTAATTCCTTAAGTGTAAAGAAGGTCCCCGTTCGAGGATTCATTCCTTTGTCTCGCAACAATCCTCTTTTGGCGCGAAGAAGAAACGGGCGACAAATGAGTAGCGGAATTCCACTCATGAAGTCCTCCGATCCACCGGAAAAGAGTCGATAGCATTTTCCGCAGCGCCAACTACGGCAGACAGACTCAAAGGCGCCGATTCATCGGATCATTCATCGAAACATGAATCTCATAATCGACGCAGAAGACCTGCTTCATCTCACGCCTCCCTTCGGCACACGAGATCATCGAAATAAGGACACCACTATTTCGCAAGGATTTAAGGAAAGGTGAATTCCTATGTACGATGAAGTCATGCAACTAATCCCACAGGAATAACAAGTGTCGCTATTTTTCACACTTGTTATTCCTGCAACTATTTTACCTTCAGTTGCGGGGATTCTTTTCGCCGAGGGTTCATTAGTAGCTGACAGTGGTAACGCGACTCATTGCTTTTGAAGCGTAACTTCTGGTATTGGAAACGGGCAGGAAACCGCATTTCCTTTGATTCTAAGGAACCCGTCGATCCGTGGAAGTTACTCTCTCCATCGGTGGATTATCACAATGCGAATGAAAGGGAGGATTCAAACGAGTGTGAATCGCAACTCTGTGCAGTGTTTAGGACTCATTCACGCTTTGATTAAAATGAAAACTTTGAGGATGTTTGCGGATGGTAATATATAGAGGCATATCAAGCGACGAAGATACATCGAACGAACATAACTATCAAACGATTCAATTCATGTTGAAAGGTGATGCAAAAAATGGCAACTATGCCTAAACCTTAACAAATGCTCTGTAGCTTTGTTCTTGGAAAGGAAACAATTGCGTCAGAACCACCCATACAAAATTAGCGGAATGAATATAAATATAGTCGACTCGGTTGAACATCTCAGAATCACTCCCACAGATAACTTAAACTGGAGCGCAAATATTCGAAAAATCTGCGGCAAAGCAACTAAAAAGCTCGGTTTTCTAAAGCGCATTGTTGGTAGATGCGATGAAAAGGATAGAGAGCGATGATATATCACGTTAGTCTGGCCCCATCTGGAATATACGGCGAGTATATGGGACCCAGCGGATGAAACGAATGTTCGCGAACTCGAGAAAGTGCAGCGCAAGGCGAAGCATTTGTTAAAAAGTGCTGCGATAGAAAAGCGAACGTAACGCAAATGCTCTCAGACGAAGGTTGGGAATCCTCGAAAGAAAGGAGATTAGGAGGCGATTGCTAGATAAGTTAAAAGAAAGTACGTTTGCGAAAGACGTAATCGCTATTATGCGACCCTCTTCTGCTACTTCGGCCGATCCGAGCGTAAAATCAGAGAAATAGATGCGAGGATAAGTCGTTTTGGGGACTCATTCTTTCCGCGAACGATACTCGACATCAATAAGCTAAAGAGATAACTCGATTGTCTCTAGAGCAGGGGTCAAAAGTTTACAAAAAAAGCCGATACAAAGCGATTACAATTTACCTACCATAACCCCGATTTTTAAAAACCCATTTTGGTTCAGTGGGGGGCGATTTGAACACTAAAATTCCCCTCCCCCTTGGCTACGTCACAGATTAATTAAATCAGCTCGCGTGAAACGAATCATTTAGAATCTAATTACAAATAAGAAAAGCTGCCAAATTGCTGAGGGGTAAGTGTAGCGCTAAACGCTCAGAGGTTACTAATGGCAATCTTGCGATTAACTGACGCTCACTTTAATTTAGTATCCATTAGAAGGGCGGATGCAATTTTAAACCAGAGATTATCTGGGATCTAATTGTCAGTGAGGTACTATGGAAACCGTACTATGGAAAGTGTAAGCAGGTACATTTCCAACAGCATAAGAAGATATGCGACAGGAACAACAGATATATTATAAAATAAAGAAATAGCGCTGAAGATTCTCTAGCCTTTCCTAGAAAATGTAACTATTTAGAGCGTGGATCCCATATCTCGCCTTAATTTAACAATGAAAATGTAACGGTTGCTAGGAGCTGTGAAAGCAGACTATCAATGAAATATTAACAGGGAATTAGACATTGTAACGAACCCTTTCACACTGAAGACGATGATTTCGGGAAGAGACGGTAATGAATCTGAGTCAGCGCGGAATTTTAATTAATCCAGATCCGACGACTTCTGAGCTGCGTGTTTAATGTTCCAGTTTGAAGATTTCAGAAATCACTGAGGTTTTCGATTTTAGTATCTCATGCCTATAAATGGAGGAAATGATCGATCAAGTTTAAAGAAAATTACAGTAGATTCTGGATTATTCGAGTTAATGTGGACCGGGACCACCTCGGATAATCGAAAACTCGGATAAAACGGAAGTATGGCGCAAGAAACCCATTAAATAAACGCCTATTTTCATCGCAGTACGACGTGCATTTACAGTTAAAAAATCACTTTGGAGTAACAGGGTTTAAATAGAATATTTCTCTTTTCCTTCTCAGTATATACGTCAATTGTCCAAGAACAGTTTTCACTTTTCTTCTCCGATAATCTGCGGATTACTATGCCGACGTTCGCTCGTCTATCGCATGGCGCAGTTACAGCAAAAGGAATTTAAGCGGTGTGCGTTTAAGTAAAAAACGCAAAGCACACAAAAATGTACCTCGGATAATGCGGAACTTCGGTTAATCTCTAGTATATTAAAGAGAGTATGTTACAACATGACAGCGATAATAAAATAGACTGATTAAAAAGCTCTTATAATTGACGCAGATTTGGGAAAAATAATTTCCGTAAACAATAAAAGAAGTTAATCGGACGAAAACTGACACCAGAGACGGGGAAGTATCAGGAAAATCAAGAGATGCAATGCACAGAGACTAACTCCACCTTCCCTCCTCACGCCCTTAAACATACCACCGAAGTGTCGACGTTTCTACTCATAAAACAATAAAAGATGTCCACGATTCCCAGTTGCATAGAAACCCTACTCAAACCTCTTTGCTTTACCTCAATTTCCACACTACAATGTCAAACTTAATTATTCAACAATGACTGTAATACCCACAGCAAAAAAACAATTGAACAATTGATCAACGATTCGCCAACAATATAATTATAATAAAATCAATTGACGAAGCTGTCACTGTGTGGAACTCCATAACGTCGGTAAGGAAAAGAACACTTTACACAGAGCTCAAAAGAGTTAGTTCAATGAGGATTTCGGTTGTCGACTCGGAATTTTAAAGTTAAAATGAACTTTGAAGGAAAAAAGCGTCAAATTTACAATAAACCACAACTAAGGTCATAAAAGTAGAATAAAAAGATTAACGGCTACCAACAATGAATTCCAACCACCAACCAAAAGAAAAGCCTTTGTCAAAGACGTAAACAAGAGTTCTATTGTAGTGAATCGACCTCACAAAATGGTCGCGAATCATGAACGAAGAGGAAAGTTAGAAAATCAAGTAAATCTGACATCGGCCGCAATTGATGAACAGAAAAACACCCGAGAGATGGAGGAGCAAAATTTAAATACCGTCGAAGAATTAACAAATTAACCTTGAAATTGGAAGATCTTGTTGAGCCTGTTTTATCACAGATAACAAAAGAAAGTAAATTGAAAAAGAGGACGATTAACAACCTGTATATAGGAGAGAATTCTTATTTAAATGGAGATGAAAAGCCGATTTTTCGGTTAATTTTCGCGATGTAAACGTCGACAGCGACGATGAAAGGTTAACGAATTAACGCCGATGCGAACATTTGCATTTTAAACGTTAATTCCGCTTAATCGAATATCTCAAGGAGGATTTCGATGAAATATACATCAAAATATCATCTCGCATTCATTTTCTCCCTTTCAAACGCAAATTATTCTCCGAGAACTCCAAAACACAAATTTCTCCGAGTTTAGAGAAATTAATTCGTCAGCTTTAAATTGAAAACTGCCGTTTCTATGGAGACATAGCTGAATATACACGTCGCGAGCGACCTCTTCATAGTCCAAGTTTAATCTTTCGTCTGCCGTTGGATTAAATGAATATGTAAATACGGGAATTCAGTCGCGGGAGCTCAAACTCTGCTCCCTTTCTCAGAGTGATTCTATAATTGGTCCTCCAAAAGGACGCATCAACAGTTTCAGAGGACTCCAGTCGAAGTCTTAACCGGATATCCATTTCGTGAAGGTATTTGGAAGCAAATAGGATGCTCATAGACCCGATAGTGGGACCCGTGATGTAATGACGTAGAATTGGCTTCCGGTAGACTCAAATAGATCCCCAACTTTATGGGACCCGACGAAGACATGGCAGTTTCATCAGAACTTTAGTGCCCCATAAGACGTATACCCAATTGTGAAAAATGTTGTGTGTGATGAGTTATTTAAATGCACTGTGCCATGTGATATAATATGATGTGTATGCTATAATGAAATAATGTGATGTGGAATGTGTTATAGGGCAGAATGTGCCGCAATATGGATAATAAAGGTATTCGATGTGGAGAAATATTCATTTGTCCGTAGATATATGAAGAATGGAACGCTTTCCCTGGAGAACTTTTCATTCCGATGCCGGAAAATGTCTAAATTAAAAGAATAAGCTTAAATTTTTTTGAAAATTAAATTGTTTATATGAACCTCGACTTCTTTATCTCTTTTATCATCTTAAGTATGTATTTAGTTCTGTATATATTTAGTTCTGTATATATTTAGTTCTGTATATATTTAGTTCTTAGTTTATTTATTTTTTAGTTCGTTTATGAACAATGTATAATATTATGTATCAAGAATGTATGAGTGATTGTAACTGTGTACATGTTTGTTTACAACTATACAAGAAAAGATGTCCACGGAAGGTATTTTAGGGGTTCCCCTCCCGTCTTTGGGCGAATGCCAAACAAATTGTATTATTATTCAGTTACGCCCCCTCGACCGTTGTCACCTGGTCCACCGACCAACTTGCAACGAAATAAATAATGTACTCTCTTAAAATCATTTTGATCTGAGGAGAAATCAGTTCTCCTTCCTCAACTTTACTGAAAAATTAAACGAAGGTAACATGTCAAAGAGTAATATTACTATAGCTGAGATGTTTTTATCGACAAACTACATTAAGTGTTTCTTTCACACGCTGGAGTAGAGTTTAACCCGAGTTCCAGGTTTCACAGGAACCAAAACAATATCTTCTTGAAGATAAATGAAAAACTTTAAAGAGTTCCTTTATACAAGGAAAGGGGTAACTTGGCACATAAAGGCGTTCACCAAGGAAAACTCTCAAACGGACATAAGAAAAGTCTGACAGGACCGGGTGTTGAGTCTTCCCCATTCCACGCATTTAACAAGGCCTTGCCTAAAACGGCATGAGAATATGTTCTGGCCCAATAGCTGAAATGGTTAAAGCATCCGCCCGGGATGTGGAAGACTCCATGATCGAGTCCTGGTCCTGGCAGACGATTTTCATTTCCCTTTTTCTTTGGGATAATTCCTTTACATTTTTCTCTTCCCAAAATCTCGCATGAAAATTCATGATCCCCTTTAAAAAAGAAAAATTCGGCTCGACAATTTTCTCAATTCCTCTTCATCTAATTAACGCCATCTGCAAAGCTGTGAGCGCTGATAAAATCAAGTTTTAGAATTAAAAATGGAATAGAATTACTTCATTAAAATTTCGAGGATTTTCCCTTACAATTTTCCGTTCCCAATCAACACCTTTACATTCTCTCCTCTTAGTTTGCTATTCTTTGCATCGAAAGAAAATTACAGCCATTCAATTTAACAATTTGCAGTAAATCCGAAAACTAGCTGAAGATCATAAGATCGTTGAACAGGTGTTTCAATTAAACATCCGTTGCCTCGGAAACGAGGAATTGCAGTGGAATCGTCACCAAAAGACTCATCAGAGTTATCTCATTAGAGTGAGGTCATCAAAACGCGATGCGGACGAATTCTAAATCAAACGAATTCTGAGGAAAATTGCATTTACTCGGTGTTTAAATAGCAACAGAAAACTAATTGAACTTCAAACAGCTGAGTTTCCTGAATCCCTCGTGATGCACGCTCTTCCGATTATATATTTATTAACCAAACAATTATCAGCTTTAATAAGCAAAATCGTGAAGCGCCAATTACGACGTTCTAAGAAATGCAAAGTCGATTCGCAATTTAGGCTCATTAACGCTCGAAAAATAGAAATAATCACCGAGTTACTGAGTATTGCATTTGCGAGTATTGAGGATGATATGAGAAATAAGTGAAAAAGAACCAAACACGTTGTTTTAACAGCAAAATAGCCCGTTGTAGTAAGAAATAGACTTCTGATACTGTAAGTAGAAAACCAGGAATAGTCACAAATTCCTTTTGTGTCGAAGGGGGGGAATTATCTAATCCTAGAAAAGTCTCCCCTATCATCCACTTCCATACTAAGGAGTGGGAAGAGTTTTGGAAGCTTCGGAGACAAAATAACTGACAATGGGAACAATTCCGCCATCAATACCGCATTTATGACGGTCGGCTGTTTTGGGATCTTAGTATTTGCGCTGCAATCGAACAGACTGACCGAGTTCTCTAACTAAGCGACCCGCGGTAGTTTCATCCACGGTTATTTTTATTAGAATTTAACACTTAAGCGAAAGAAAATGCGATTTACATTGCCTCATGATTCTGCCATTGAATGATTAACTCATTTAAATACGCGGAATAGAAAGCAGAGAGGTGAATTGATTCTAAAATTACAAAGATGACACATTCAAACTTAGAAGAAAATTTTATTTTGTTTTAAGAGATGAGATTAAATGCAATTTGATTAGTTTGCATATTGATTCAACTTATTTAATAAATTCCGAGCGAAATTTAATCTAACCAAATATCCAAACTTGGAGAAACTTCTTTTCTCACATATATGTTTCTTTAATGTAGCTGTTTAGTTAGTATGTACCTTTAATAGTTTAATGAGCAATTATTTATTCGTGTATTTTACGAACAAAATACGTGACTCGGTCATAAAGAAGAATTATCCTTTCATCGCTTCAATGTCATCGAGTAAAACATGGGTATACTTGTATAAATGTTTAAGGTCCAAATTTCCTCCGTTACATTTGTTACTTCAAATCCGTTTTGACGGCGTTTGCGTCAATCTCTCAAAGCCAAACAATCCTTGATAGAGAGGAACGATTCCATTTTGTCATCAAAAGATTTCCGAGAGGTATTCATAGACTTTGAACTTGCAATCCGCCTTATTCAACGCATCAAATCCCTTTCTTCGAACCTCAGATTCCAAGAATTGGACAACGTCGGCACCTCATTTCAACCATCGACTTGGATCCCTTTTAAACTTGTAAGGATATTGCAGTCTATCCCTGTTTTGACTCTGGTATACAGAAAAGATCATTGAAACCACCAATATCCACCATCAGATCTGTCAAAGTCAGTTTCGTCCCAGATATTACGATAAATAAGTAATGGGTTCTAACATTCAGCCTTGGGTTGTTTGCTACGTGTTCAAAGTGGAAAATATGGTTTGCTTTCAAATTTTTCAACATTCTTCTTTTCCTTGAGAATCGGACGTCGAAGTCACGGCAAACGCTGAAAAGAAATTCAGGTTTTCCGAAGCGCTCCCGTTTCATTGGGAAAATGTACTCGTTTCGCCGACAAAAAGTGTTTTCAGCATGTTTCAGGTGAAGTATCAAAATTTAATGAGATGTAAGATCTCCGGATAAAAAACAGCATCAATTCTTTTCGAGTAAATTGCTACAATAGAATTAATTTGCTTAAGTGCCTCAACAGATAAAATCCTTTCGCAAGTGAGCCCCCACCGGGAATAAAACCCGGGACGCTTTCAGCGAAGTCGAACGTGTTACCCAGATGGCCATCTGGAGGCCCGCAAATCGCTAGTTAAATTCATAAAGGAGAATGAAATTGTCAAATTCTTGGAAAGCAAAGGATTTAGCGTGACATTGACAAAATAATCCAGAAGTTCTAACTATTTAATATTAATTAATATCTAGAGCTAAGATGTCTTTCAAATATAATTATTTATTTATTTACAAAATTTGGTTGTGGTTAAACAGGCTGATGGCAGCGTAAACAAATAACAAAATACACTTATTTATAAATAATAACGATACACATTAGATAATCTCTAATACATGTTACACACTTTACATTACATTGAATCTAAATTTAAATAACATAACTACATAACTTATACCTCAATAAAATGTACATCTTTTCTAAAGTCCTTCTTATTCTTAGGTAAGGGTATGAAGACCTTTTCAGGCAAACTGTTCCACTCTTTAATCCCTCTATGAATCACTACTTAGCTAAATCTGTTCTTTGCTTTCTCAGTTTAAACTTCTGCTTATGATCCCCTCGAGTAAAATAAATCGGTTTAAAGAAGTGTACTACATACACGGAGATAGTTAAAAGGAAAGAAACAACAAATTGCGAGCAGTTATAACAGATATATTTATACTAAACCTCGACTAATTTTCGATGGTTTCTATGCATGGCACCATCATAAGGAACATGGTCGTGTTGTTTATTATTTTTGTGGTTTAGTATAAATATGGATAACTCGCTCTCGGTTGTCACGGAGTACCACCAAACACGCACAATCATTTAGAAAATAAACATTTGAGATTAAATTTTCAGGTGAAAATATCTCCAACCATATATCGAACTACCATTTATGCTACTTTATAGATTTTTGCCTGTAAATATGTGATGTTTTCATTTCAAGCCTCTAAACTATGACTTTTTTTATCGTCGGACAGGGCACATCAATTTACTTGCTTATCTTTATTAAGCTTAAAATTCGCCAACTTGAATATTATAGTAACAGGATGGACAGAATGTTCTATTATATTTCCGGGAATATATAAATAATCACAATATTCGCCCCAATATTAATGAAAAAAATGTTTCTATTCCTTGAAGGTGTGTCATTATACATGAATTACTTCCGAAAGTATAAATAATTGCATGGCAACGCAAATACAAATATGAATTGGCGCATAGTAGGTTAGTTGGCATTAACCCACATAAGCCACAGTACGGTTGCTTAACAAATGCATCGGTGGCGTGTGAGAATATGAAATGGATCCTCAATGGATGTGGCATTTCAGTAAGAGGAGACCAAGGTGTTCATAGAGAAGAATGAGGAAGTCGAGGCGTGGCGACCGATGACGCATCTTTCAAAATTCCCCGAAATTACCGAAGCAAAGCGTAAGCATCTCATAAGCGGGCCAACTTAGGGAAATAAACGTATTCAGGAAGAAGAGAACAGAAATACTCGATTTTGTGGGGCCGAAGTCACAATAATCCTTTCAAACCTTTTGAACCGTTAACTCCATAACCTACGTTACTCAACCAAGAGTTAGAGATTTAATGTCATTCTCGACAGAGGCGTTGTCAATTGGGATAATCAGGAAAATGCAAGAATATTCTAATTGCTTCTTAGTAAGATCTCGTCATAACAACGCGAATGACTATCATTTGCATCTAATGGTTAAAAATTGAGCGATAAAATTTATTAGTTCGTATAAAAATCGCAGACGAAAATAATGGGCGTTGAAATTAAATCCTCTGAAATGAAAGCGTTACCAAAAATATATTAATTAAAATTAATCGATAAATTACCGTAATTGGAAAACATCTACAGGTTCTAGAACGTAACCATCGAGTACATTTTCATGCACATTTACTTGCAATTTTCATAATGATTAATTCTTATAGTACGATTCCAATCAAAATTATTGAGTGACGAGATTGGGCCCTCAGCGGTCAAACAATTGAATTGAAGTGAATCTTTAAAGGACCCCTTATTTTAAAATTTAACAATTCATAGTTCCTAGAAGCGTTTTACGAAAGATAATTTTTTTAATGAGCAAACCTACTTATTATGAGTGAACCTAGTTTATGAGAGAACTGAATACGTCTTAAATTATGGAAATGGAAACTATTATTTTTAGATATTCGCGGTTCTCTCTTTCCGATCGAGAGGCTCGATTATTATGGAAGGAGACTTGAGTAGGATTGCCATAGCAATATATAATTCTCTTTCAACATCGATAATTATAATTTTTTTAATTATTAATTGGCAATTCCTTCTGAGAAGTCTGAATAATGCGCGAGCTGGAATAAATAGGAAATTAGCGCCATATTATTTTTGAGCAAATTTAAAAAGAAAAAATTCCAACTTCGGACGATCGAAGTCTGGTTTAGGCACCGAAACTGGAAGGAACCAAGAGTTATGTGATGGACAATAGACAAGTATACGTTAATATTAGACAAGTATATGTCTTAAATAACTAAATATAAATTCATCCAAACGGCTTCAGCAAAGCGGCTGTTGACGAGCAAATAACGGTTTATCGTTTACGTTTGTTTGTCTCTCCCTGTCTTGGGAGAGGCGATCCACGGATGCAACGAGTCGAGTGGAGGGCGTCTCAGTGTCACTGAGTGACTGCACGTGGTGGGAACTCTCTGTAGGTAATTGGGACGCGAGATAACTAATATTTATGCATACACAAGAACCTTGACCGCAAATTCCGGATTCCCGACGTGCTCTGCGACCTCTAAATCGACCGGAATCGTTTGGAATAATCGAACGTGAACACCTGAAATATTCAAAAGGCCTGTCACGTTGCTTAGATACGTGCAGCCACTTATGCCTAGCAACGAAAGTCCCTGGAAAGAGGGGTTTCGTGGGCCGCCTCAAATGACCAATTGATCGAAGAATTAATATTTGTTTCATACGAAAGATTTCCTTTTCTTCTGATTTTCGGGGGTTACGGAGAAGGATTAGTCGCATAAATGTTCCTACATTATACAAGTTTAATTCCTAAATATTCTAAATAAAAATGAAATCGCATTACCAATTATTTCATGTAAATCCTCTATTAAATTCCGATCCAATGATTCTTTCTTTGCCATTAAGCACAAATGAATTCTATTGAGTAATTATTAGACGAAACTGCATTCTTCGGCCGAATCTCAGATGCAGCGAAATCTTTGCTCGCAGATTCACCCTAGAGCAAAGGAACGACTTTCATAACTTGAATTATAGACACTTTATAGCGTAACATTTAGGGAATTAAAGTCAACGGTAAGTAAAGGGGCTCCCGGATAGCCAATATGGTAGAGCCTTTTCCTTCGGTGGAAGCAGTCCCGTGTTCGATTCCCGGTGGGAGTCCCCGTGTTCGAAATTACCACATCTGACGAAACACTAAGAAGTTAAAATATAAAGCTCAATTAAGTGGAGTCATTTCCAAAAATAGAAATGAAAACAACGTCGCTTGACAAAGTAATTCAATTAATTAGAAAGCCAAAGGAAGTGGAGCAAATTTGTTTTCAAAAGATTCGCGGAATTTTCGGTTGGAAAGGAACAGTCCGCTAATTTGGAGCGGAGATGTGTGAGGTAATGAGGTGACGAAGCTGAAGCGATGTCCAACGAGACCCTTTCGAAAGCCTCCCGGATGGTGGAATCTTCCTTTAGTGCCACGAACAAGAAATATCAAAACAGAAGACGCAATCAGACGTGTTTGTGGCTACGAGATTTTATACTTCGCGAAGGACAATTTTAAATTTAATGCTTAAAGTTTTTATGGGTTAATTTCATAAATCTTTGGAGTGGACGGCCTTGTGGAAAGTTAATCGAAGGAAATATCCCTTTTTCCGTTTGCGAATTAACGATGGCGCAACTCGGACAAAATGCATAAGGAAGATTTACTAAAGAGAGAGATATTACTTAAGAGATTCATCGATTAGCAGGAGGGAAATAAGAACGATTCTAAGAGAAATTTCCAGCAGTTTCAACAAAAAAAACTAAAATATTCTTACCGTGAGAGTAGTTTCACTACAAGAATCTGATGTACAACAAATCTACTTTATAAACAGCTCTGAGTCAGGAAATGAGGGCTATTCGGAACACATTGTGTGTTTGAGCGAATTTTAAAGACAAAAGAGAATGTTACGAAGAGATAATCTAGTCTATGAAATTTTCCCCTCAGTTTTAAACTTTCCTTGGCTTAATTCGACGAAATCTTTGAGAAAATTTATGATATTAATGAATTAGGTATTACAATAAATTGCCATTAATTACATGTAGAGTGAGACATGGTATTTCAACGAATTTGGGCAAAAATAATTCCAAAATAAATAATCATACACATCGGGAATCGAAGTGTGTACTCTAAAGAGTACATCAAGTATACGGAAGCAGAAATTGTCTGAAAACAATCTTACAACGACAAGCAAATATATCGAAATTATTAATAAATAACCCTTGTGTCTTGATAAATTTGCGTTAAACGACAGTATTTATATACTAATTCCATAAAATATCGAAAACTCATTCCATGTAACTAAACTTAAGAGCTAAGTCCTCTTTCAGAAAAAGATTCACATCTTTAATATTGATATTTCCTCTAACTTCCTTTCTTAAGTATAAACCGGAGATGGTCGACGAATAGATGTTATTTAACATCTTTAGAAATACCAAATTTCAAAATTAAACATGTTGTTGGAACTCAGCATCATCTTTAAAGGTCTCCAATGGAGTCCATCCAATGGACATTTCCCATTTAAATTTTATCGCCGTTAGAACTCAAGTTATGTGTGTGTGAAACACTCACCGAGTCTATGAAATTATACGAAATATTTAATTTTAAGTGTTAGAATGAAAGAATTTACAATGTATTCTACACTATGTGTCATATAGTAATGGTATAATTCTTTATTACAATAATAGGAACTAGAGTGTCAGCTGAAGAATTGCGTATTTGTTAGCACTGCTTGGTTTTTCGGTTAATCATGTTAAACTGGTTCATCATGGGCAATAACACGGACACGAACAATAATTCAAAACAAATAAACTATAACATAGCAACAGCTTACCAACTTCGATAACTCGTGCAATCCAACCTATTTCCACAGACTGGGGAACAGATATTGATAGGAGAACAGTTTATTTTAAATGGTATTCAATTACATCCTAACTTTCAGGAAATAGTCCGTACGTCTGCTTTCTTCATCTTGAAGGACCGGTTCCATATCGACGTCCTTATCTCGTCTCGACAAAAATGACCACATTTACAAGAATATCAAGGTTGGTCCAACTTCTCGGATTAATTTTTTTCTTTTAAATTTATTCAAAATCCGAAATTCAGTCGGTAAACAAAAATAACATTTCTATCCTATCATACCGATAAATTTCCGTATATCTGATGTTATAGGTGTTTTCTCCGAAACTCTTGAAATGTTACGTTAAATTCAAAATAGTCGGACATCAAAAATACTGTGATGATTTGGACTTAAATAATCCGTCTTCGATGCCTGTTTGATTGTCATGCGAACAATGCAAATTGGCTCTGTATTATGCTTCAGAGACACTGATTATAATTTTGGATTTTGTGACACTCGTTTAAAAATAATACTCCAATTAATTCACAGAAATATTAATTTCTGCAGGAAAAGTTGATTAAGAAGGTCGTCGTTCATTCGAGCACCAAATTCGCCAACTCGATTTATTGAATGTTAAAAACGAATGACCCCATGGTTTCCGGGATTCTTTGAAAAAGTAACCCGCAGTAAATGTAGGAGTGCGTCGAAAGTTAAATTATTAGAGAATGAAAGGGAAACCTGTTTCATGATTGTCATTTCCGATGTTAATATGAGATACCGTATCGTCGTGGACGCTCGCAAGAAATAAATTGATATTATTTCACTTTTACGTCGAGGTTAGGCCAAAATGGCCTCTGTTACACCTAACCTCTGGCGATATTACGTGATATTACAATTAACTTGTATTTAGAGTAATAAATCGATATATCCAAATAAACTAGCTAACGTACGAGATATAAGATAATTGATACTAATATAACAATATAGTTGATAAATAAATACAAACTACTATTAGTGGTCAATAGCTGCTTTGACAACTGAGATAATTTCGCACAAGTGGTACCCCACCAGGATATGAATCCGAGACTCCTTTCATCAAAGGAGAACGCGCAACCCTCTTGGGTATCTCGAAGCACAGCACTATTTCTTCGCAGTCTTCCACAGTTTGGATATTTTCTCTCACGTGATGGCATCTTCTGACAAAGAAATCCAACAGCTCCGACCATTTAGGGAGCGACAAATTACAGAGAAATCTGCGTGGGAGTATGCAAATCTAAGGGAAGCCGAGAAATCGAGGGGGAAATTTGGTCGGGAAGGCGAAAAAGCTAATAAACAGCCCGCGGATGTAAAGGGGAAAACGGTTGAGCGAAAATAACACAGCCGTGAATTTGGGAGGAAAATAAGCAGTGAAAGTACCTTCGGAGGCAGAGAAACTTTTAAAAGATCTCAAAGTGAGAACAGCGGTGCGACAGGAAGTGAAAGGCAAAACAGCAGACGCGGTACTACGTGGAAAAGAGATCCGGCTGGCAGAGATAAGCGGCTGCCCCATTCGTAATTAATTATCTAAGAAGGCGAGCGCTGGTGAGATATCAATCGAAAGTCATGAAACCAATGAACCACGCGAATGTTGGACTGCATTGGCGTCATGGTGAGGAATTTCAAATTGTAATTCTGTTACGTTTTCTAAGATCTCGGCTCGAACAATATCAGACTGCTTTCGCATGACTTAGAAAACGCATTCAAGGGAAATATTCTATATTTTACACTCTTAATAAATGAAATTTAATTTTTTTATTATCATAAAAATTACTCTGTGCGTAGCCTCTCTTCGTTTTCTTAACAACTTCGGCGTTGTGCATAACGTTAACAACTTCCACACCAAGAAGCTGAAGAGTTCTAAGAGAAACAATAATGCGATATGTACGTACTGGAAACTATTTAATTTAATTTAAACTTCTCATTATAATTATAGTCATTATTTAATTATTAATTACCTTTACTCGGAGATTTAGATATTTTCACCAAAAAACAGAAATTATACCTAATGTTTCAAAATCTTAACCAAGGCTCTTGTTTGTGACATGCTAACAGCTAGTATCAGTATATTAGAACTGCTAATATCTGTGTAACATTTGATTTCTATCTTTGGATTTAAAATGAAATTGCAGAATATTAAGTTAAATCTTATTAAGAATATAATTTCAGGGGTGAAATTTGTTTTATTTTATACTACTTTTGAGTTTAAAGGGAGGATTTAAAGTACATGCCAACTACAAGTAATAATGCAAAAGCATCGAAAGAAATGTCAGTGCATTCAATATACAACATGGAACACGAAGAAGTTGTCAGAGTAAACGGAATCAAGGATAAATCATCTACATGATTGTATGCCATCCCTGCTTCATACAAAGCGCTCCATGTTCTACTTCCAAATAGCCTTATCATTTAAGAACTCTTCCCGAACTGTTCTTAATAAACAGAATCAGGAAGGTTGCTAGATAAGAAAACTTCAATTCAACTATGAAAATTCGTTCCTAACACAATTTCAATTCACAGCATCTCATTGCTTCTGTGAGACGGGAATAAATTGGGGGTTTTCCTGCAAAAGAAATTTTTTTCCTGCGATCAAAATATATTTTATTATTTTCCTTTCCACTAAACCATTCCTTCCTTCATTTTCTTTCCACTAGTTGATAATCTTAATCTATTATAGTCTATTTTAAAGTATTAATTATTGTCATCATCAGCCACAATCAATCCGACGACAGATGTAATGTATTCTGAGAGTGGGTTAATTGAGGCTTCCTAGTAAATGAGACTCTGTATTTCGTACTGAAAATTGTAACGAGCATATTTCAGTTATCATGAAACAAGTGCGATTTATCATCCATAGAGAGAACGGAATAGGCGTAACTTTTCGTATCGAAGGCTGAACTGAAGGTCGTTCACAAAATCCTGAGGGACATCACGAACTAGTTGCTATTCCCACGCTTTTACACCTCATTAGATATTCCAGGAGTAAAATCCAGAGAGATCCGTATTTATCCAAGGTTCTCTCGAGACGATTTATGACGAATAAAAAAAGAGGACTCCATACGCAATCTCAGACTTGTTATGTGTTAGTCTGTTTATGTGTTTATAAATGTGCGATCTCGGGGATTATTTGTTTTCGCCTTGAGATTGGTATTATACTCCAGAGACTCCGAAGCAAAGTAGGCTCTTGTATAATTCGTAGAATTGCCTAAGGGTGAGGTGGAGAGGAAATCCACTGCTGTGATGTCACTTTGGAGAAACTTCGAACGAAACGTGTGGACTTTTGAAAATTCATTAATTTTTCAGTAAAAATGGAAATTAAACAATCAATTCCGAGTAAACATTTTAATGGGTTCTGAAAATATAATCGCAGTATTTTTTCGCGCGTTTTAATTCTCATACTCTTTAGAATTACCTGAATAATTTATAAGTAAATAATTATTTTTTTATAGGCAGAGGAAACCGTTAGAGTACGTAGAAAATGAGATTTAATTAATCTTAATAATTAAAAACCATTCCATCGAGTACGCTACTATATTTCTGAGAAAATGAATTTTCAATTGTAGTTGCTCGTTATAGAATTAAACATATATAACAGTTTTGACACGATAAAATGTACAACAAAAAATTACAGCTGATAACTGGCACATTTTTTCGGCTTTTGGATTATTTATCAAGCTTAAAAAAACTTAGTAATAATCGACACCTAATTTCAGGACAACTAAATAAAATAAGTTGAAGTAAAGGTCACCATTTGTAAATAACTGTGTTTCCATAGATTAGATTCAAAGCATGCATATACTTTGTTGATTTTCTCTAGTTAAAATCAGTACCGCTAATCCTACGTAAAAATATTGCTTCATAATGTATTAAATATAATTTACGTTAAGCTTTGTTTAATAGGTATTCTTTGCCACCGACTGATTTAAAGAAGAAGACAAAAGGCTTTCACAAATAACTTCAAACCCCACTCGAGACTAAAATAAAGCATGCACATGCCTGGAAGGCGTCCAGGGACCTCTTCCGGAAGAGCGATGGTCCATATGCATACACCTCTCACAAGTGACAGAAATAGAGTGTTAATTTGACTTGTCTGGAAATACACTCCAAATTTCGACCCCTCCAACGAGAGAAGAATGCAACACAGAGCAGTGACTGAGTCAAATTTTGTTGTGTGAGTCTAAATGTTGCCGCTAAACAACATACGACTGTGGACGTAACGTAGTAGAGATGAGATCCAAATCAATAGCAGAAGGAGAGGGTTTAACTTTATCTGTCGTCCATATACGAGAATAAGGGAAGGTTCTTCTTTGAATCGAATGTTGCATGAACTCGTAAGGCCTTTAGAAGGTATTGTAATAATATTAATTGTAGTTCCTGGATTTTTATCGTTATTTTATTAAATAAAAGAATCTTAGGAATTAAGTTGAAATATTTTTATTAATACTTTGCAACAAATAATGCGAGTGCTCACTACAGCCATGTTTAAAAAATGAAAACAATATAAATATGAAAAAATAGTGGATTTATTTCTATACTTGTGCGTCTTTGACGAAGAGAAAATTACTCGTAGCTCTACGTAAGTAATCTAGTCAGTCGTTGAACAGTCAAGGAATCTCAGAAAACATCTCTCGGCAAGAGAAAAGAATGATAGAGAGATGGATGAAAATCTTTAGACACAAATGACTGTCACTATTATCTTCGCCACCCATTCCGTAATGAATTCCTACCAAAAGGACATGCAACTCAAATGTCGATTTCGGTCGGATTCCCCGAATAGTCGGAAAATGATGCTAAGTGTAAAGCATTCGAACATTGATTTCCTGCATTCTCCCAACTTCAAGAGCATCCGAGGATTTAGACAGATGTCTCTAATGAGCCACGTGTCCCCCATATTGAGCGGAGACATTAATAGATACCTCTTCTATTGGCTTCAGAAGGAAAGGGGAGAACTTCATTGACACAGAACTCGAGTATTAATGTTAAGAGAAGTCGAGAGGATGAACGGCTCCTTTAATTTGGAGAGATTCTCTGCACAGAGAGATGCCGAAAAAGAACTACGTGATTCACGATGGGTCTGCGTAAGTTGTGGTGGAACTTATGGATAATCTGATCGATTTGGCATACGATAGAAACTACATTATGTCCATTCCTGCCATTTTAATTTCTGGTGATGTAATTATCAAACCAAACCAAGATTATGTTATCGGAACGAGTACATTTTAAATGCATATTACATTACAAATAATGTAATATGCATTTAAATTAGTGGTTTAATATTACGTAACATTTTTTCGGAAAATTCTATTTATGCTGAGGAGAGGTATACCAACGCTTTGAAGAAAAAATCGTCCAAGTTTTGATTTTAAGATATATCAAGATTTATCCGTGAACATATCAAAATTAGCATCTATATCCATTCATGATTGGTCATGCAATCCTGTGGAAAGTTCTCCCATGTTGTGCTGTAGTTAGAGAAGTTTAACGACTTTTAAGATTCAAATTATTCATTAAAACTCAAGGACATTTTGTTGAATAATTTTGTGTTACTGATACTAATGCGACAAATAATGTTTTGGAAAACACAGGAAACCATACAATGGGCTTAAGTTCTATCATATTCGGCCGAACTTCGTGGAAGGACATTCTGAAGTTATAAAAGAATGAAGGAAGTTTACAGTGTTCATTCTTTTATAACTTCACAATGGGCTTAAGGTTAGTATGTCTCAAAAAGGATCAAATTTGTGGCGGTTTAATTCATTTTCGGTATTGCACCAGAAAAAAAACAGTATGGTACGTATATACGGAGATGCCAATGAAAACAGATCGTTTTCGGTTCTCAGAAAAGTAAAGCGAAGTCAAAAATCACCTCTCAAACTCATAAAAAACGATTCTAAAGTATCCGCAAAACATTTCACTGGTTCCCTGAAATCAATTTGCAACCACAAAGAAGGTTCGAGATAAAAACGCGAAAAATATCTCGAGATGGATTAATATACGATGGTTCTTACCTTTCCTCCAAAATTTCTGTTTGAGAAGTTTCTTTGGTGCAATAGTTGGTACACATTACAGTTACAAAAATATTTCTGAAATCGACTCTTTAAAAAATTAGCTTGTGAGCTGGACTGGTGTCATTCTTGAGAATCGTCGCAGAAAGGAGAAAATGTATGCCGAATTTCGAAGGTGATTCGGTGTGCGCGTAAAACTAAGAGAGAGACGATGAATCGGCGTAAACACGACATCTTCGAAATATTTACGACTTCAAAAGGCAGAGCCGCCTTCTTTGAATAAATAAGCAAAAAGGGGCCGATTGAAGACAAGGAAGAGATTCAATGGAGATTGAGGTATAAATGCTGCGATTAGCATTTAGTTTTTAAGGAGTTACTCCGGGTTACTTTAGTAAAAGCATGAACGAAAAGGAAAATATTTTGGTAAAATACTCCAACGCAGTTAATCCACAAGTGACCATGAGTTAGGAAGAATAGAATCGCCATAGAAACAAGTCTGCGACCATATCAAACAATCCTAATACAAAGTAGCTTTGCCTGAGACACGCAAATCTCTCTTTACGGAATACTAGCTGAAATGCCCATTGATTCTCAACGGAGAAATAGAGACGTGATTAAATGTTATTTTGTACAAAAGAGGAACTAAATTCTCTCATCTTAACTTAGCTCAATGGGACAGATCATCAAAGACGAAAATTTTCAAATCAAAGTTCTCATAATCTGGAGCCGAAAGCCTTAATCGACGATAAGAATATGATAACATAAAATTTCTTTCTTATGAAAATTGTCTGCAGTTACTTCGATTCTTTTTTCATTTTGCTATAGAAATAGAGCCCAAAAAAGATTAATATGAAGTTTAATGAACATCTTATGGGAACACATTGACTCGTATGGGATAGAACCTTAGACCGATAAATACACGAAAAGGAATCTGTTTGTCGTCGGTTTAATGATGTGGAAGTTTGCATGTTTTATAATGACTGGTTCTCTAGTTTTAGGCGAACATTCACCCTTACACAAATACACTCAGAATAGCTAAACTGCCCAATAAGAAACGATGGGAAGTAAAAATTAGCCGTAGGTATTGTATTTAAGGCCAAAAGATTTGTAGAAAAAGAATTAAAATTGTAGATTAGAAAATTATTTTTCGAGTTATGGAGCGAATAAACTTGTCGAAATTTTAGAACAAAAGAAGCCTTAATTTAGTAGATAAGTTATAAAATTAGAAGAGGGCCTTCTGTGTTTCATATTTTGATCGTCTTAAAGGAAATTTTCAACTTTATTTCCAAAAATCGAGAATGATTGCAGAAAGATCTGAGGAATCTTTGACAATTGAAACGATCTTGAAATTTTCGTACTTTTTCCCGTTCACTAATTTTAAATTCTTTAAAAAGAGTAAGGAGAAGAACACTTCTACCATTACCACAATAATTTATATTATACGACCATGGTTTCGACTCCAGGCTAAATTCTTTAATAGCATTATATCCCACTTCACCGAATTGATCATCCTTTTTTACGCACGTGATATCTTACAGCTTTGTTACATCACGATGATCGCTTTCTCATTTTAGTGTAACTATTAACATTGTTCTTAACGTAAAAGTAAAACCATTGTATCCTTCGTTCTTTATAAGTAACTATCTCTGATTTTGCTGTTCTTTCGTAAAATAAAGATATAAGAAAGAGCGCCTACGTTATACACGAAGTGACATTCGAAAGTTGTTAAAATGACAGAGAAAGTAGCCATACCGCAAATATTTTTTTGTAAATTGCTTCTGTCGGAACTAAATAATATTTAACTTTACCGTGGAAATCCTTGAAAATGCCCTCTCCCGGTGAAAAAATCACCTTCATGTCCTTGAAATATATTTACGAATTATAAATGCTTTCGAAAATTTTTCAAAATTATAAGATTATTTGAGGCTCTTCATTCGTTCCACTCACAAAAAATTAAGAATTTCAATCGACGATTTTTTCTCGCCAGTGCCATCAGATCGTATGTGATATTATTTAAGTATACAGACATCGATGATGGCGTGAAATATCTGTTATAATCTGCCTTTGATATTGCGACAGATATTTTGCAAGTTAAAAGAGGTAGTTTGATGTTGAAATGCTGCTGAAAGAAACAAAACTTAGATAATTAATTCGGCATAAATTTGGGAGAAATGCCTTTCAAAACAAAAGGCATGTAACAGAATTTATGCCATCGATGTTTAAGAATGGAAAAGTAAAAATTAAAAAGCAATGAAACAGAAATAGAAGAATCGGATTTTTCTGTGATGTTTAATGAAGATGAAGTTAATGTTTATGAAGACTTTCGCATATCATCCTCAAAAGCCGAGCAGTTTGGGGCGAGAAAATCAAGGATGGAGGGAACGATGTTGAATTTCACCCCAAGTTTTAAGGCCTTTGCAATGTTAATTGAATCCCTTAAACGATACAAGGACAATTAAGCAGTAATGGTTCGCCCTTCCTTCACTTTAATGTATCTGCAAAGCGATGTTGCGGGCGATAAGAGCCGAGAAAACTTCATTTGGGCCCTCCAAAGACGATAAGGGGGTTAAATCACCCAAAAGACGGCTTCTTGCTTCCACTCGATAATTACCACCGAGGGAGAAGTATTAGAGCAATCGCCGCCTTCATTAATGTCACACAAAGCGTATTAAACAAGAGGCGCTCAATGAGTTATTGATAAGTGCTATTAATTCACCCATTTTCATGCAGCAAAGAGTGCACATTAATGACTGGATACATAAAAGTCCAAATTCATAATATTTACGCAAACAATGCCTTAGAGACATGCTCTGATGGATCCCACGCAATCACGTTCATTTGTTTTAGTTTACCTAATCTTATAATTAGAAAATTACGCGTTCATTCACAGCGGATTGTGGCCACGTAACCAGACTGTGTTAAATATCTATGCTGTGATTAGAAACTCGAAATCAAACGGAAAACGAATACGGTTCTTTCAATAGCCTGAACGCAAAAGTATGTACGTGAACAACGATATCAAAAGCATTCGATTCAAATGGTTTTGTAGGCACAAACTTATACTTATATAGAGGAAGAATCTTCAAATCATACGGAAGGAGATTAGTAGTCTTGTTATTCGACAAGTGAGGTCATTTCGCCGGGAGTCGAACCCGAAGCCAAATGCGAAGGCGCTGCCCATTTCCACCCGATTAAAATAATAAAAATATTACAGGAGCAAGAATTATTCAAAGGAACATCTCCGTTATTACAGAATTATCATAAGGATAATTTACCAAAGTAAGCGGGTTAGAAACGGGCGATTCTCGTCCGTCGGCCAAAAGGAATTCTTACAGGTTCCATAAAATGGTGTAAATTAAGATAGAAAGTGAGGGGCAAACGTGGGCCTCATCAGCGATAAATATTTCCCAAAATATGAGACGCCCTTGGCGATAGGGCCCATATCAAGGTCGGCCACCGCTCGAATTTAACTTTCACAAGTTCAGCCAACCTGAGGAACACAGGGGGTCCTCTTTAATGCCCGGAATAGATGCCATCGACGCCGGTTTATTGGATATCGCTGTGGGATTGTATCTGTGGTTCTGCCTCTACTTCGACAAGAGAATTTCTATATCAGACATTTGATAACTTGCAAAAGCTTTATGAAAGTGACAACTTGTCGAGGATGCTTAATTAATAAGCTCTATCAAAATTTACCGAAAACTGTTAAAATTCGATGTCGAAATTCACCGTCAAATGTTCAAATTATCCTTTGCCACGAGAGACGAATGAAATAGCTTTCTTCCAAATCATTATAGTTTGCAAAGAATTCCATTTAATTGTGGCATAAACCATCGGTGATTAATATTGGAAGTTCCCCAATCCTGCAATCCTTCGATATTTATGGCTTCGAGGAAACATTTCTAAAATTAATTGTTAATTATGAATTCGTTGCTTTTTGCCTTCGCATCGAAGTATTATTGTGATTGATATTTTAATGAAATTACAACCTATATTCAAATTATTTCTTCCATGCGAAATTTGAAATGACCGTAGTCTTTGATTTTGGTTTTAATCGCGTTAAATTTAACTTAATGATTCCTTGAAAATAATAAATCGTTTTTAACAACGATAACCGACTCTATGGCAGAAATAATTTTTGAAGGTTTTCTCTCATATCTGGATAATTATATGAGTATGAATACCAATTTACACGGCGTTTCATCGGAGATTGAATGCGCGAACTTTTTAATTATTATTCTACGAAAAACTGGCTACCATTCGAGAACTGGTTTCTTTAGTAAGCAGATCTATCAAATGTTGAGCAAGTAATGTCGACTGGTTCTACAGATACGTTCCTCAATGAATATACAAAAGCGAAATTGAATTAATTAAGATTTATTCAAAAGCCAATTATATGTTACCTTAAATACGATAACCGAGGCTTTGAGCATTTATTTATCGGATATTAGTATTTTAGCTATTTATTTATGATTTATGCATCGCGCTCTACAAGAGATAATGAAGCTTTAAAACTAACTTCAATCGACATTTTAATAGGTAATTTCGATAATTGCCCATTCGAATCGTTGAATATGACCATTTTATGGGAAACTTGTGAAGCATATCTTCTATATTATATCCAAAAATCGTTTAATAAAATCTGACGAACTAAAATATGTTATCGTTAAGCTGAATGGTGAATATGAGCTGAATGTAAATCCATCAACCAATTCATTAATCTTCCTAATCTCCTTTTATTTTCTCCCACATCTTTATACCTTTCTGAAATACGCGACAACAATTATTACGTCATATCATATTATACAATCATATGTGTAATTTATGCAATAAGCACTCTTCGGGCATCAAGTTTCGTTACTCCTCCTTGATGGAGGAGTAACGAAATCAGTCTCAAAAAAAATTCAGTCTCAAAAAAAATGTTAAGACAACAAATAAAGCTATGGCATTGATTTTCTTTTAAAGGAATAGGAATGAAATGCTAGATTACAAACTTAAGACACCCTTAATGGAAAGGCAGACAAATATGGAAAATATCGTTTCATACTGCTTCCTTTCGAGAAGAAACAAGTATGTACGTTGGAATAGCCAAATATTTCGCAGTTATATCAACCGCTGTTCCCTTTTCCTTCTATTCCTACAGTCGGCGAGAATATACGCGACGGCTCTACTGCCCGAAATGTTACGAGAAAATGCGTCTCCTGGAAACGAATGGCACGTCGGGGATTGCGTGACTGCTGGGCTAACAGCAGTTCGTTGGCATCGCTCGAATGTGTGGCCTAGTTGGTCGGTGGATTTTTTAAGATTCGAGTCACGACGGCGTTGGTCGGCGAGGCCGTGATTTCCAGCAAAGACTCGGTTTTGCAACACATCGGCCCATTGGGCATTGGCGGAGTGCGGCATCCAGGGCTCGTTTCCATACGTGGACCTAAAGACCATTCTCAGCGGTCGCCTCTCGTCACATCTGTCCCACATTATGAAAAGTTTCAGTCGACGTCCGAAAGATTTGGTGCCAAAAGGATTGCGAATAGTATGGGCGACAACAGAACAGAGTGCATATCGGGGAAATGGGTTGAAGATGGAATTGGAGGTATACAAGTTGGAGCCTGAATCTATTCCCAACAGAGGATGACCACTACGGTTGCCATCCGTCCGGATTCAACTAGAATTGTCCGGAAGTCGAGACTTTTATCGCCGAAAACCCACCTGAGCACCATGCAAATGTATTTGATTACTGGATAGAATAGAACGTTGTGATTTCGAATGATTTCATCTACATCGAGATCTGTGAAAGAATGAGCATCCACATTTTCCCAGCCCTCTATTATTTATATTTAAACCGAAAGAGGGTGAGAAGGAATTCAATCCTAACGACAACCACCGGTGAATCAAGAGGGGCGATCATTGCTAATTTTATACTTCTAGCAATTTTTCTAGGACCTTTTCATTTATTTTTACTTTAGCATCTGACGAAGAGCTAGTATTAAAATTTAATTGCAAAGCTTATCTATGGTCTCAGACATCTGCTCCATTTATCACTACAAAATGTCATCCCAAAGAATAAGGACATGAAACAAATCTGACAGCACCCGGACTCAAACCTGGATCTTCCGCTTCCAAAACTGGTTCTGGCTCGATAATTGGTTAATTAACTCAATTGGTTAAAGCATCAGCCCGGAAAGCGGAAGACTCTAGGTTCGAGTCCTGGTCCAGTCACCCTTTTTTCATAACCGCTTTTCCTTGGAATTTTTCCTAGGTACACGCCTTTACTTGCAAAGTTACCTCTACCTTGAGACAAAAGGTCGTACTGAAATTAATTGGAGGTGCGTTCATAAGGTTGTCTCAATTCCTTCCTTCCTCGGCAAGTTTCTAGATCCACCAATGATGACTGCAACGATACTTTTGATTAAATAGCATAATATAATCCATGAAAATATATCTGTGAAACACGTCGTTAACTTATAAGGCCCGAGCCCTTCTAAAACTGAAATAGGGTCGACAAAATATGGTCAAACCGAGATTTAGAGTAATAATACTCCGCTTCCAATACTCCGCAATTCAATATAGTTTACAAACGCCTTTACACGGATTTTCTCCTCTAAATATACACTTATGCATATACTTTGCAAGCTGTCAGAGACGTATGGTAGGAGTTGTAATTTCACCATTTTCCTTACAAACCCGACATTTAATCAGCACTGTCGCGACCAAATATAACTTCTCGCTCTTGTAAAGATTTTCATGTGTAACTCGGCCGACTGATTCCGGAGTTTGCGATCTTTTTCTGGAAATATGAAATTTTGATAGCAATCGCTCAATTTCTTGGCGATAAATTAAATGGAAGCCTATCGCCTGCATTTCATTCCAAAAAAGTGTCCCATCCAAGTCATTTTATCATCTACGACGCGTTGTCGACATCTTGATATTCCTTATTTGGACTATGGATCTTTAAACACACAGACATATTTTCTGATAGAAACCAACACCGTAAAACGCGTTTCTTTGTAAAGCTGGTCCAATAGAATATGGATCCATAACTGTTCAATGCGTGCAATGAAGTATCGCACAACCTTTTTCCACAGATAACGAGTTATTTGGGGGTCCGCCTTACGCAGTTACGTAAATATAATGCGAGAAAATGACATTTTTGGAATTTTTCGTGTCTTGACTTCATTAATTAGTTATCATTTTTATCGAATTGTCTGAGAGGTAGTAAAACAACAATTTTAATAGTGCAAACATTTAATATTCCTAATCGTATTATAGGTAATAATGTATTAAGAATGTCTTAAGATTTACGCTGCAAAAATCTTCACAAGCTGGAATTAAGCATGGCCGAAATTTGTGTATCACCGTGATAAGGTATCATACTGCACCTCCATTTCTATCGAAATAGTACATAAAATGCCGACCATTTCGTTCTATGGCACAAAAATATTAATTTAGAAGTAATTCGATGCAAATTTCGTGATGGCTGGATTCTCTATCCTCACTGGAAAACGGCTCATGAAACCAAATACCCTTTTCATGAACAAAACGTTTCCTCCGCAGGCGTACACTTTCTCCGTCCGTTTCCTTCCTCTTTCTCTTCACTTAAGTACCAATAACACGAAAGATATGTTTTCAAAACTTTCTACCCGTGAATCGACGCAATGGTAGTTGGACTTCGTTGAACTCTGTAAACATTATCTATCATTGTAAACTATTATTATGTAAATATGTTTTGAACTGTTGCGTGAAATGGTTTGAGCAAGGATTGTATGAAAAATTCCAACATAGGTTAAAATTCGTTCAGTTTAAATATATTTGCCATAATGTGGATATAGTGGCGGATTTCTTGGTGAGAGAGGGAGAGAATATTTTAGACATCCTTAAAAATATTACAATAAGAAGCAATAAACGCCTTTAATAAACGTCTTTTGTCGCGAATCAGCTGATAGAAGCAAAACAATCGTAGAATAACTTCGCAATTTTGCAATCAAATTTACTTCGATCTTCTCGTCATGCTCAAAGAATTTAAATTCCATTTAATACGAAAAAGGGATCTGCACCCACTCATGCTTACATTGCTCATTCAATAAAAGGGTTTTGCATTGCGAAAGAGAAATGGCAACGTCTCCTCAATTACGGATCACTTTTGGGACAATTCCTTGTTTCGCGTCCTCCTTCGAAATGTCCACATCTACATATGTATCCTCCAAGCCACCTTTTGGTGTGTGGCAGGGGTTGCATGCACTATTTCTCTTATCGATTACTTTCGCGTATCGTTCGCGGATACAATGAGTTCTACAATCGATTCGTTCTAGCGACTGTTCCTCTGATTTTTCTCGCAGTAACAGAACGGCTTATGTAACAGGGAGGACACTTTACATCGACTACTTCCTTAAGAACGTACTTTCTCTTGAAATTGATTAAGTAAATGAAGTCTTTGTTTAAATCTTCTATCTTATAGAGTTTCCCATCCTGAGTCCTGAAGCATCTGAGAAACGCTCACTGATTTGTCGTGACAATTTTTACGAAACGAAAACCTTTTGCTGTACCTATGCTAATTATTGAATACAACACTTTCCGTAAGGGTTTCATACACTACATGCATACTGAAGGTGAGGCATAACTAACGCAATGAAGCATCGCTCGCGGACTTTTTCCTCACTCCGACCGACTATTCTCTTCACGAATCCGAGGGCTCATATATTACGGATATAGGAACCCAATAGTAAGGGATACGTCAAGATATTTCTCCGATTCTACTGTTAATAAGTTTCTCTGAGGCTGTATGAAGAATCATGGGTTAGAGATTTTTTCAAATAAGTTAATTCCTGATCATCCGTCTAAGTTGAGCTCTGATTGCCAATCATCGCACCATTTCATAACTCTATCTAAATAATTCGACAGGGATAATGTATCAGCAATGTCAATGACCCTTGGCATAATTATTCGGTCTCCCCTTACGCTCTTTCCTCCAAGTGGAAAACAAAGCAACAGGAAAGCGCCCACAACGAAAACATTGGTTTCTCGAGGAATCCGTGGGAGACAAAGACCGGATTCCATCCCTCTTTAAATATCGGCGAAGAGCCCTCCTAAACGCCAAGGCGACGGCGTCCATTGTTCTTAGACGCTTTCGACATTGTTTGTCCCGAGGTGGTCCCTCATCCGAATGACCCTTCCAAACGAAAAAAGTCCTCGGCTATCTCCTCCGCGATTGGAATCGATGGAAAAGGCCTCGTCCGTCGGGAGGAAGAATTCGATCTTGGAACCGGCTTCCGCAGAGAGTGGGCGGACCGCTTTCCCTGTTCAACACTTTCCCTCGGTGGGTTGGGGAGGAGCGCCGACAATGCGAAGAAACAGGTCGGGAGGACAACAATGCGGATCGCCATTGTTGGCAACAATCGGAGGCGATTAGAAGAGCATAAATACCCAACAAATGTTTCCTTGCGCTGGACGGGAACGGCTTCTCACGGTTATTTGAGGGCTAACGGCAGTCCGAGTCGAGGGAAAGGTTTACGTTATTTCTTCCGCTTTAATTCTCTCCTAAGATTGGGTCTAAAAGTCAATGTGACTGAGATTTTGAGAGTGGCTTCCTGTCAAAACAGATTGCGAAATTCGCACTCTATTTCTGTATAACTTCACCTAAATTTGATACGTAAAACCTTCTCCAGCCACGACTTTGAACCGAAATGTTTCTTTCCTGTTCTCTCCGGTTACAAAAACCAAATCTCGGTTCATTACCTGTTTTTTTCAGTTTGATAAACCTTTTCCTTTCCCTCTCACCATTGAACTATTATTATTTTACTCTTACGACGTGGCTAGAACATTTTGGCCTATTATCAAAGACCCTGGCTCACTTGGCCTCCTCCGCTTAAACTCGGAATATATTCCATGAAAGTAAAAATACAACAATAAGTAAAAATAATTTACTAAAATTAACTTAAATCTAAAAAATAGACCCTTTCTGATACGAAATTTTATGCGAGTAGCATATTTCGATCAAATTTGTTAAAGATTTGACTTACATTAAGAAATAATCAGAATGTTTGAGTGGATGGATATAAATATGAAATCTGCAATTCCTCTGATGATTCGATACGTAAGAGAACCCTAGATGTACCTGGTATATCCTCGGTTTACGATTACATGGCAGGCAGGGGGTATAAATACACCGATAATCTTCTCACACCCTAACTGCTATTAGCTTCTCTAATACTACGATGGAAAAACGACCAGAAGTAATTATCTATCCAGGAAATCACTTAAATTGCCTCTTATTTTTCTCTCGAAGCTCGCGCACGTTGTTAACTGGAATCACAATATCAGCTATCTCGTCGATGAGATCTGTAGTGATAAAGTTTAACCGGTTAGGTCCTCGGCCCCATCGATTTTGTCCACTTATCCTTTGGGTTAACTATTTTTGGTTCCAATGAAAGTTGGTAGTGTGGATTTAATGAAATGTTGATAGATTTACTTCCCCATGAACTTGAGTATTTGTTATTACAGCTAAATGCAATTATCTACAATTCTATGAAAAAATAAAGAGAGAGGATAAATGCAGATGCGAGATATTAGAAGTTTCATTATCCAATAGAGGAGAGAAACTCATGGGTATAAGAAAAAAATCCCATTAATTCGATTAATATTTCTTACTAAATAATGAGCGAAAATACGTTTAGCTGGTGTGTTCGTCAGTACGGGAGTTTTAAATGAAGTAGAGCATGAATGTCTTAGTTGCTTATAAACGCCTCTCGTACGCCGTGGTCATCAGGGTGAAATATCTCATACCATAAAGATTGCTCGATATTCTGCTCACCAAAACGAAAGGAAAAGAAATGTTCCATTGGGTTGTTAAGGTTGCTGTAAACTTTGAAGTATTTCCGATACAAAGAATCTGCTCTCCTTCCTTCACATTGAGACCAAGGGCAAACAAAACTCAGCGAGTTATAAAATGCGTCATGTGTGGCTGAATTAAAGTCTAATTTTCCTATTCTTAATTAGCAAGCTGCATATTTTTAAACGTAAACTGGTAAAAATAATTGTACCAGAACGAAGCATGACAGACATGTAAATCTCTTAATCAGTAATGGCAATCGAAATTATCTCTCAATGAAAACACACTGTAAAATAAAACAATATTAGGAAGAAAAAGATTGAAAAGATAAGCTCGAAGTGAATCTTGAAATCTAGCACAATGTATTAAATATTTTATGACAACAACTTCAATATCCTACAGTTCACTTTAAAAGTCTTGTTCTCAAGTTGCGTGATAACAATAGTTATGAAGACTCGAATCATATTTACCAAATGTCAGCTTCACTACCAAATGTTCATCCGTGGAACATGTAATTCGCAGTAAAACAACATAGTTACAACATACCTATGTTTTAAACCATAAAGTTTAAGAAAGACGTAAACACCCGTTGGCTTATTTCACGAGCCAGCCCCTGCTTTCTTAAGAAATAATCGCTTTCGTTGGTTCATTTCCAAATCATCGGCAGTGCTGCGGTGAATGCAGGTTCGTTGGTGTGAATCCAGGAGGGAAAATAAATGTTTGCGAGCGTAACGAATGAATGCCCTCATCTCGATAACGTCAGAGGTTCTATAGAATGATAAGTTTACGATACACACAGAAATCAAGGTAAGAGAACGAAGATACTGTCCTGCATACAGTCATAATGTGCTCGCAAGCGTTCTTCTTAGAGATATTTTCTCATTTTTGCTCAGTGTATTAACATCGACGATTTCGGCCTTTGCTTGGAGGTATGCCATAACTGAAGAAACACAACTATTTGAACTAAGAATTTTAATCATCATCAGGTGACGATGATACTACCATGTGATGGCGATGATCATCACCTGGTGATGATCTATGAATCGAATCCTGGGTCTCTTGTGGTTTAGTATAATCAAAATTCTTACTCCAATTAATTGTTTCTTCAGAGTATTCTATTCGAATTGTAAAACATAATCTCGATATGATTAAATTACCGGCTGTTCAATTAACGCATTTTATCACTTCAGAAGATTCGATTGGTAATATAATTGCAGACTTTAAAAAATTCAAATGCATTTATTTCTAATGTAAAATGTTATCTCGAATTAATAACTTAAAAACTGAATTCATTATCCTTACGAGGTTTCATAACAAAGCTAAAAACAACTAGAAATATAGAAATTTAATTAATGGTAGCCTTTATGAAAAAGGACATTCAATACTGTTACCAAGACTAGGTCCTATCAAACATAAGTTATCTCTTAAAAAAAAGATTTTGCTGGCCTAAAATTTAATTCAGATTAGAAAAGTAAAAGCAACGGCTATTAAAAAAATTCACTTAAATACTTAAATGGGACAACCTCTCTCTTCGAATGAATTTTAATCTTTGCTAGTGTAATATATAATTCTGATATTAAGAGTTTAAATCAATCAAAGTAACATACACTCCTAAAAGAGGGACTTTTGCGAGACCTTCCGAAGATTCTTAAGCAATCTAATGGAAGAGTTCATCTCACGGCCTCGCCGACCTACATATATATTATCCGGAGGACGGTAACAACTCCTTTTGCCTCTCTCGACCTGAGGTTACTGTAAAATTCACCTTTCTCTCGCTTCAACTGGGTCAATTTTAGAAAACAAACATTGGAAGAATTCACGGTGATATTTGCAGAGAAAGCGAAATAATCCGCCGGCATATCTGCAAATAAATGTGGGAGTAAATACTATTTTTATTTAGCGAAATCAACGGAGAGAGAGCTGACGTCTGAGCACTAAATGAAGTATCGATTTCTCAAATCGAGGAAATGGTCACAAAATCTGGTCATTTTGGGTATAAAAATATGGGAATCGCACTTATCACTTGCATACATTTAAAATACAACCCGTTGCAACTTCTACGTTCTTCGCAGGAGGAAAATTAGTAATAATGATGACAAGCAATAATTGTAAACATAATCAACTTATATTAATTTGTACACAAATTACGCATCGTAAAATCAGCAGTTTTAAATTATCTGCTATGAGTTTTCACATATCTTCTTAATTTCATCACTATAAACTAAACAGTAATTCATGGAATCGTTGAATGTGAGGATTTAAGAAAAAGTTGGAGCTTGAATTATTTTGTTCTTTATCACAATTAGAGAGTATGACCCAATGTCTCTCATATCCCTAGGAAAACTTGACGAGGACGTATTATTTGAATATGAGATAAATTTCTCAATTGAACTGAAGTTTTTTTGAAAAATTGAAACATTTTCTGATACATTTGGTTACGGCTTCTTTTGCCACAAACTGTTTCCTGAAAAATGACCGTTACGATACACCCTGTTGAGTTTTTCAGAATTTTTATCTTCATGAAGGCAATTGAGATAACCTTGTTTCCTAAAGAATGCCGTTGAGTATATTTATTAAATCGCAAAATAAAATAACTCGGCTCGAATTATCGGAACAAACACTTACGAAGCTAAAGAATAAGAATAGGTCCGAATTTGAAACGGAGTGATGCTGGGAACTTTAACGCCTGAATACATTGATAGGAGATCGATAACAAAATCATTTATGGTATCCTTGCAATAATTATAAGGAAATGTTACTGCACATCTTGTAGAGAAATTAATAGTTATTTATCTTATTTCTTTAAAACTGAGTCCGTCTATGATATTTCCTCGATCAATTCCATTCTTCAGAAATACGAATAAGACATCTTTCAAATAGTATATAATATTAATATACGCATTCCTTATGTAAACATATGAACTTAATATTTATTTATCCGTTTAAATGAATTCCTTAAGATCAATGAAACATCTTATTAGAAAGGAGGCGTGAGGTTAGAAGCCGAATTCCAACGCCTACTAACTGAAACTTGGAGACACCAGTGGAATGTAAAGCTCCTTTTCTAAGACCAACAAATACAAGACCACAACCTGATGAAGGAATATACTAAATTGATGCTCACCAGTTAGACTCCTGAAGCACTGTGCCACTATAAACAGACTGAGCGGCGCAAGTAACAAAAATAAACTCACTTCCACTACACTATTAGAAAAACACTGATGAGATGTTCACATGGGACTCACTGGTATCCAGGCTAGCTGAAGAAATCCATACTGAGAGAAAAATGTTTGGAGGACCTGGTGAATGCTAGGGAAATTTTGAAGATGGGCCGACGGATGGGTGGGCTAGTTCGGGAGAGGCACAGGACGACAGGTGTTGTTCCCAAAATGCGGAGGAGAAAAGTCAGCCAAATATGGTTCCAACAAATCTAACACAAAATTATCCATGAATTCAGCCGGTGGTCGTTGACAAACTCCACTGCGTCTCCATTCCCACTGTAGCACACGTCCGAATCTCTCGGACAACGAATTTCGAAGCACGCCCGCGCACCACCTGCCGACACTGACTGCGCTATGAGACTAAAAGTCAGGTTACAAGAAGGCTGTTGAGTAAAGCGGCTTTCGGGGTCTTTGAAAGCACGCAGCTAATTGGACAAGAGGGATAGGTACGTCTCTCCCGATTGGTAGACCGGTATTTTTTACCTGGCCGAGTTGTCGTCGCCATCTTGGCCTTATCCTTGTGACTTGAGGCGCGGGGGAGGGGATAGGAAGGTAGGAAGTTATAGTGAGCATCGACGAGAGTATAACTCCTCTTAGGACCAGAGGCGTGCGCGCATCCATGCGTGCGTGGCGACGATGCAGTCGTTAAAATCACCGGGTAAATATTTCTTTTGGATACTACGGGGGCTAAATGGTCTTCGAGCACATTGCGGTATAAGGACCGTGCGGAACTCTTATACCGCGACTGTATCAATGCTGTTGAAATACGCTAACCATCCAGTTGGTTTCACTTGGAAATGTATAGTTGTTTAAGTACGATGAAATAAAGTAACATTTCTTGAAATTTTCATTTCTAACTGTTCTCATAAAATTACTTTCGAACGACGGCTGGTCAAATTTCCTCACCTTCAAATGTTGTAAAATTGTTGAAAAAAATACGACAAATCCGTTGTTTAACCCTCTCCCTTGAATTGAAGCTGCAGGGGGACCTGAATCATCTAAGTTTCCAGAAGACTCAGTTTTATAAATATAACATTAAAATGTTGGTATAATTATTTAGTAATCACCTCTACACATACCGAATTTTATACTTATTTTCTTCAGCACTGATATTTTTAGATAAAATCACCGAAAAATTGCCTGTACTGCAACAGTTCCGTGATTTTTGAGTGATATTTTCTATGCCAAAAGGGCAGCAAACAGAGTAATCTTAATGTTTCATAATTATGAAACTAAATGTTATGTGCAAGTGTAATATTTTCAAATCTTTCCTCGTTTATTATTGCTATTCCTATCCTTTGTCTTTATAAACATAACTCTCTCAGGCTTTCCTACATTCAATCGAAAATGTCCGCAGGAATTCAATTGAAAATCGGAAAACCAGTATACTTATAATTAGTTGCATCAGCAGTGCGTTTCTCAAATAGTTATAAAAAAAACTCGAGATAATGGTGTCCACAGAAAAGCTCTAGTTTCTTATAATTTACGGGATGTAAAAAATCTCTTAGAAAGGAAAAAGTATTGGAACTTGAAGACGTCCTATGAATATTTTCTCTATTAGATGAGTGAATATCGTATTTAGGTACCCGCACACGAATACTCACTTGAAGTATGCAGAGGCATTTTTCATTTAGAAGGAAATGTAAAATTTATGGCAGAGTAAATAATGCTTCCAAGGGATGTACTTTCGCTTGATAAAAATGATCTAATAGTTAATAAACTAGTTTAGTAGCTTTCTTCACGTCGAAGTGATTTCAGAGATAAGTATTGACTCCCTGCTGCAGAATAGAGATGAGTTGGTTGATGAAGAAAGTGAAGGTGACACCGAATATGTGAGACATTAATTCTTATCAGAGGATGTTCCCGAAATCGTCGAAAAGCGGTCGATAAAGTGATTTCTAAGAGATCGCATCCAATTTCAAGGATCGGGCGAAATGGATTGGAGAACCGCTACGATCTTATGGAACTGCATTTCGCAAATATGCAATGGAAAAAAATTGTTCTGACAACAGTAAAATCATCGAAGAACCATTTAATTCTTTTAAATTATTTACTGATGGCAATGTTAAGGATCAGCCATGAGAATCAGTCTCGTTTTAATAATATTGTCAACAAGAAAATTATGCGATGAATAATTTTAAATATTAACCTTTCCAAAAAAATGTGTTTGGCCTTTTAAATACAACATTATCAAACTATTGATCAGCGAAGGAAATATTAATACTATGCGAATACACATAAGGAAAACTTAAATAATATTTATGTACTGACCTAACCTCATTCCTATAATGACCGCCTATTCCCAACAGAAACCAAACTTCAAACTACACTGAGAACAGGAGCAGCGGGAGAAGGCCCTCTTTCCATTACCGTGTCCTTTTCCTCAACGTTACCCGGCTAAAAGTGTCTTCCAATTCCGCTCGAACCTCGAATATTCGAAGCAGCAGCCCCGCCCACGTTCTATGTTTTCTCATCCAAAATATTCATCTGATTACAAACTAAAGTTTAAATAAAATCTTATGCAAAGATTAAATCACATTAGATACAACAAATAACTCTAAGATTATACACTATTTCAATGAAAAAACGAAGTTCTTAAACTTCCTACATCATCCACATCAAGCAATTCCTCCATCTTTCTACCGCTTCATTTTTTATCGTAAGATAGAGCTTACGTTGCCTTCCGTAACATGAGATCTGAAATTAATCATTTATTCCTTCAATGGATGAATTTCAAGATTGAGAGATTTCCCGCTATAAATCCAATCGGCTATCTTCTAAGATACGCGTTTGAGAAAAACGATGTTGAGAAAAAATACCAGAAGAGCACTGGTCTTACACCACCCAACGTACACTTGGTTGGGTTACAAGCAATTGTATAAAAGCTAGAAAGAGAGAAAATTGGCAACTTGCAAATAAGGGAATGTACCGATCGAAACCTCACATCGGACACCGTTGTTGACGGTGATATACTCTATGCTGAAATCCAAATGCGATTTCAGTAATTTCCGTGGTCATTATGAGGTTCGACCGTACTTCATAGTTTGCCATACAGAAATAAAACTTTTAATTTCCATAATCGTCTCTCTTAATAAACAGTTTTGCAAATCGTATTCACACCACATTGCCCCATAGTAGAGAAAAGACGATACTCTCACTGATATGGGTCAAGTTCATTTTTACGGTGACTGTACGAGAGTGCAACTGGAAAGATATTCTTAGAACCAAGTTCTCAAATTCAATAGATTCTACAGTTTATAAATTTCATCACCAGTCGTTTAACACATACGCAGAGTATCTTAACCAACGTGGATGTTTTGACATTTCCCTTTCAATATCTCATCATCGTACACTTGGAAGCTCTCTGATCTGTTTATAGCAATAATTACGGGTACCATCGCTCGATGATGTTTTATCAAAGCTATGCTTCTTCAATAGCTGGGGTTTTGCTCCACAACGGTCTCAAAGCTGATAAGACAGTTTTTAAGCACGGATAAGTAACAAATTCACCAAATGTTTTAGTCTTTAAAAAGTTTAATACACATTTTTAAAGTAAATATTGTATTTATACAATTAAAACGGACATGAACAACACATCTAATTTCTCCGTTACTCGCTTCCTTCCTTTGCCTGATTAAGGCGAACTAAAATAGTTTTTCGGGGTTCTATTGCGTCCTATTTAATGATAATTTCAATATCGTTGGAGACAAATCCACTCCCGAAGGTGAAATTGAAGCATCTTGAGCTAATCAGATGATACTGTTCATAGCAAGAATTCAAACATTTTAGCGAAACGCTTAGGTAAAATGGAAGATAGTACCCATAAATAAAGAGAAATTGCTGTATTCGATGCTAACACATTGATTTAAGTAAGGATTTTAATTCCGAAGCGACAGACAGGGATTGGATCCCCGAGGTTTGAATCTGAGAAAGCCAAATGAGATTCTGAGCTATGATTTCTCAAATATTGGCGATCAAAAACTTTCCAATTACGAAATTCTGAGATGAGAATATCAGAGTAGCATTTAAAATGTCATAAAAATTACGCAATCGGCTCTATTTTTAGAATTATTACATTAAAATATATCCGAATCACCAGACTATTTTATGCTTCGCTTAAATGTCGAAATGAAATGCATAATCCCACTAAACAGTTCATAACCTGTGCAATCATTAATATCCTTGTGAAAACTAAAGCTAAAGGATTTCAAATTGCTCAAATTGTGGGCACTCTGCAAATTGCTTTGACGGCACTTGTAAAAGTATTTCGCGTCCGCCCAGGGAAAGGAGTCATCAGCAACGCCTACAATGCTGCAACCAGCGAGCGATGGATAATTCGCACCTCCACACGACTTCACATTTTGGAGACGTAATTTCTTAGCAATTCGCCTTGCTTCTTTAGGAAGTGTAACAGCTAAAGATTCGGACTTCTTGTCCTCCAGCCATTGTACGGTTTATCAGTTGCTTGGAGAATAAAGGACGTATCTCACATTCTGCTGCAAACTCCATTCAAGTTAGGGCTGAAAGATCAGACGTCAAGCTCCCCGTCAAAAAATAACAGAAAAATTCACTTCCAAATTCTTGCCAGAATTCATCTCTAAGAACACGGGAAATTATAAATGACAAACCTTGAATATAGACGCAATTATGAAATCCGTAGGAATACGAGGATAAAATACCTGTACGAATATCTATTAGCCAAGTCCGCATTCAACTATTCATTAAAAATCAACTCTTTCGCGGTTATTTTACGACAAATTTAATAAACCAGCAATATTAATAATAAATGTAATGTATTAGTAATATACTGGTAAATACTTTAAGTTCAACATCAGTATTGATGTATCATATTGGTTCAAATTTCATGAAAACAGTTACATAGAAGCATTATTCTTTGAACTGCGATAACTCCTTGTAATTTTACAGATGACACGAAAATTAAAGCTATTCAAATGTATCGAACCGGGCAGCGTCTCTCCATATTGTCGTTTCGGCTAGGCACACTGCAGCCGACTGCTCCAGATTCAGGATGATCATCAGTCCTGAAGATGTCCTGCAGTGTGCGTAGCCGAAACGTCGACAATATGGAGAGACGCTGCCCGGTTGGAAACCCGAGAATACTTCCTTCAAGCAACTCACCGGGAAAGAACCACATCCTACTATTCAAATGTAATTTGCTGATAAATATATATTTTATTTATAACAAGAAAACAATTCAAAGTCGCTTGGTGATAGATGTGAATCAACATGCGAATGAGAATCTATGGACATCTAAATGAAATGAAATAAACAATGTAACTCATTACCATATATTTACAAGGCTTGTTTTACTGTCAGGTCCACCTAGCCAATAGTCTAGCAATAACGTCTACAGCGAAAAAAAATTGCATCAATAATATAAGTTTGTTACATTGCGCAATCATTGAATTTATAATATGTTATCAAAAGTTAAAACCTATAAGCTAAAATTTTCATAAATTAGTATTTAAGATGTATAAATTCCTCACGGGTTGACAGCCGGGTTAAATTGGTGATTTCCACCGACGCGTCGGTGGTAATCACCTGAAATTACAGATACGAATTTGAAATCGTTATCCCTGATACATGCTTATTTTGGAAAGAAATTGTGCAGATGATGAAATATACACGGATAAATTTTGTTATTTGGAATGATAAAAGTATCGCTTTAGTAATTCATTTTTGAAGTGTTATCTTTCTTCTTTTGAAGTGCATGAGTCTTAGTTTGTTCATCCTCCTTCAATACACATTCATTAAAATTTAATTATCAGTGATCGACGAGAATCTCATTAAAAGATTCTCCAATATCTTGAAGGCAGTCTCAAGCGCTCTGAATATAAATGAAATAGCATCCGAGGACTACTGCTGGGCTACGCGTTGTTGTTCGTGGAATTATATCCGTGGTACTACATGCCACCAAATATCCACAAAGTTTTAATTCACGGCACAGAAATCTCAAAGGAATCTATTCTTTCTTTGGGACAACTTTCGGAGGAGGCGATGGAGACCCGAAATAAAAACACGAGAAAACATCGTGAGCGATTCAGTAGGAAACACTCGCGAGTTGCCACCAATGAAGACTGGCTTCGGAGATTTCTATTAACATCCGGTCCAATGATATCCATGTCAGCACCTATTAACGTTACAAAAAAGCAAGGAAAATGGGCAAAGAAGTGAAGGAGCTCAGGATCATGAGTCATCAAGACGTAATGGCGTACGGAGATGAAGGTTCCTCTGACGATAATAGTATTTAAGGCTGGAGGTAAGATCTTATTAATTTCATTAGATAGATAATTAAACATTACCAGCTTACCTTTATCAAAAAAATTAATTATAGCTTAATATTATCGAAATATTGACAAGGTAGGCGTATGAAAACCAAGTTTTGTGCTATATTTAAATGTCGAACAAATGAAATTTTTTCATTCATAACGTTGGGATTTTCAAAACGAATTCAAACTAAAAGTGTGTATAGAGTAAGAATCACACTTATAAACCAGTAAAAATACCATTACGAAGCATGTTGGTCCGTATATCCTCTCAAATCCGAGATCGTCATGGAGGGTGACGCTCCGCCGCGCGAATATGGCTCTTGCATCGTCATCGAAAATTCTGTATATAAATCGGCGTCGCAAATTGTCGCAGGATTTTATTTCAGATTCCTATTCAGGAAGATTCAAACAACATCGTGATACAAATTAGCTCGTGTACATCGTGGTACATCACTACTATTTTCCTCGCTTTAGGTGAAAATTTGCCGTAAAATATGGGTTTGCCATTTTGTTGTATAACTTATGCAGATATTCTACTGTGATCGTTCAAACCAAATAATATGAAGCATAAAGAATAGGTTTATAATACAGCATCGTTTTTTACCCGATGATTTTGCTCATTTGGGTTCAGTGTTGGCTTGAATTTGAAGAAATTTGTAAAAAATCGGAGACCGGCTTTTTTCGTAAAATTTGGTCAACTTTGACCCCCTGTAGAATTTTAATGCGCTGGAATAAAAGTAAATGATTTGGTATATATATATATGCAGAATTTACTTAAAAATAGCCATACGAAGTTTCAGAGTCCGTGCTCGAAAAAACCATTTTCTTTTTTGGCCAGCTTTTTTCGATTCTAGCCCACTGTGCGACGTTTCGGCCGCGAACACACCAGCCATCCTTTCTACACCAACCTCTGCGGGGAGGAGTGCCATCCGAATCTTCGAATGTCTACGTAAGAAGAAGGCTTAGCTGCTGTGTTCGCTGACCTTCTTGAACAGATGCCGAGACAATAAAGTAATACCTGGATTTGTCAGGATACACCAAACCCTGAGGATTGCTGAGTTCGCGGCCGAAACGTCGGTGGTGATCACCAATTTAACCCGGCTGACAACCCGTTAGGATTTTATACATCATATTCGCCGGGAAAGAACCAAGTCTAATATTTAAGATGATAAATTTATTAAATACAATCAAGTACGGGAACAATTAAGCCATTTCTAATTCCGAATTACAGTCCAACCTCGGTCTGCGAGTAATTTGGTTCGAGAGTCATTTGCAAGACAAGCAAATATTTTTAATAAATTGTAACTTATATACGAGCGAGGACTTGCAATAGATGGTGTACGTTTTCGTGTGCCGAGCGTCACGTGATCACTGCTTCCCTTATAATCGTTATTATGAATGTTCTTAGTCTTAAAGAACGAATCATAATCATCTGAGTTTTCATTACTTTTATAGGGATATCGCTTTGATAAGAGAGCTTCGGATCACGAGCACGATTCTGTAACAAATTATGCTTACAATACGAGGTTTGAGTGGAAGAATTATCGTTAAAAGTGCTTCGCAAGCTACGGTTATTTCGTTCATATGGTCCCAGTCGGGAATTGATCCCGGGACCGCTTTTACCGAAGATAAACGCTCTACCTTTTGGCTCTATGAGAACCCATTTCCAATATCTACACGAGGCACAACGTGCGATAAATACGAATACTTGACATTTAAAATTAAGGTTTTTCCAGAGGGCGAAAAACTGGATTTCACTTGTAAAACAAAGGAAATCCAAATAATTTATTATCAAATGTTGGCAGTTAAATAGAAAGTAGCAGACCGACGTCCTAAGTCCTAATCCTAGGTCCTAAGTCAGAATCAAGGGGTTTATTTATTTGTAAACACGCCCAATTTACAAGCGATAGGTACATACAACAGAAAAGCAGTGAGCATGAGGAGAAAGGAAAACTTATTACAAATAAAATTCAGGGAAAATGAAATAAGTAATCTACATAAACATCTTAACATTAAATGCTCAATATCACAACAGAATGGGAAGCGTAATAAGTTAAGGAAGTAAAAGCAAATGAAGAAAATACGATAAGAAAGAAGAAAATTTTACTATTATTAGGACTAAGGATTAGGAACGAGAACTGGCAAATATCATTATAGAAAACTGTGAAATTTTCTATTAATTTTCTTAGTTAATGAAAAACGATTTTTATAGAAGAGATTAATATTGTTGGAGTAACTATTCACGAGTCTGGTCAACCTAGAAAAAGGGGCATTCAATAGATAATTTATTCTATTGTAAGAGGGAAAGAAGACATTGCAGTTTAGCAGATTTAGAGAATTCCTAATCTGTGCGTATAGAATACTAAACCAAACTATTCAGGTTAGCTGAATATGCTTCTTGTGTTTTGTTTCCATACCCACCGTAAAATAAACAGCCGCTTTTAGAATCAAATGAAAGCCTTGGGATAGAATTGGTTATGCAACGACGGCAAATAGTAGACAAGGATTAAAACGATGAAAGAGAATAACTATGCAAGGATTGCTATTTGGAATACCAAAATCGGGATGAGACTGAGAAATTCTACCGTGTATAGAACGCAACAAAGTTTGCCAGTAATTTTCAATAACTTCTGGAGAATATTAATGGAGAAATAGCTTATAATTAACACTCAAATACAGAGTGACGTTGGAAAGAGAGAAGTGGGTCGCATTTCTAGCAAAGAATGGCTATATAAATAACATTAAAGACAAACAGCGATAATAACAAGCGACTTTAATAATTAATTAAATCTTCATGTCTTCTCGAAATAGTCGCAGAAAAAGAAAATCCAAATAGGAAAGAATAACTCTAAGAAGAATTTGGTTGTGTACCAGAAGTTGTCACGCTCCTCTAATTAGGGTATAGGATTGCGAGAACGGGTGATGAAATAATATTTGGCAGAATGACCAAGTCTCGAATACTGCTGCGCCATTAGGAATCCACTTGAAATAGGGTTAGCCTCAGATTTAGAGATGGTTCAACGTAGAGCAGCCCGTTTTGTCAGTGGAGATTTCAGGTTCGATAGTAGCGTTACAGCTATGATAAAATCAATCGGTTGGAACTCACTGCAGGAGAGACGATCTGATTACCGACGAAAGCTTTTCGAAAAATTCATCGGTCCAGAATTTTTAGGCGTAGTAAAAGTACAACGAGCGCGATCTTCGAGAGGCGACGACCAAGCGTGACAAGGAAATAAAAGAGATAGTTACTTCTATTTCGCTAAAACAGATAGTTACTTCTGGTCATTCTTTCCGAATAGCGTCAGAGAATCTAATAGGGCAGATTAGGTTAGGTGTTAATACACCCCCTGCCATACACCACTGGCGGCTTGCGGGGTGCAAATCTAAAGCTATCGAATGACTTAGATAAAATTATGAAAAGACACGATGATTGGCAATTAGAGCTAAATGCAGACAAATATTCATTAACACAAAGAAGTGGACTTGAAAAAAGTCTAACGGGACCGGGACTCGAATCCGGGTCTCCCAATTGCCGGTCGGGTGCTCTGTCCGTTGAGCTATTCCGGCAGAACATTTCTCCAAGCCATTCGGGAGACACTGAGTTCGGTAATCTTTTATTAATGATAATTCGTACAATCTCCGTGAGATAAACTTATTAATAGTAGAATCAGTAAAATACCTTGGAGTAACCGTCACGAATAAGTTAACATGGAATACCCATATTCGTAATATATGTTGGCGAGCACTTAAGAAACTCGACTTTGTTAAGAGAACAATCGATTGGAGCGAAGAAAAAGTTCGTGAGCGATGTTATTTCGCGTCAGTTAGGCATTTCGAGTTAGTTTGTGTGCACTGGCCGTTATGATACTGTGAGGAAGATCAGGGAAGGAATGAAGGGAATTGAATGCTACAACGAATTGATTCAGGAATTCATTTTTTCCGCGAACGATACGCGAAAGTAATCTAGTAAGGGAAGTAAAGTCAAGGTGCATGCACCCGCCGAAACTGCACACACCGAAAGGTGGCTTGCAGGGAACTGACATGGGCACACGGTTTATGAGTCAAGTCATTGACATGTTTCTTCAGAAATTCTCATCAACAAACCGAAGCAGAAAGCAATACGTAAATCCTTTGCATGAGACCAAAATACCTCTTAGAAAAGTTTGAATGAGCTTCACTGTTTCAAGTTACTAAATTAAAAGTGACATCCTGGTAGCATGAAGGAAGCTCGCTGGCGACGATTTCAAATTCTGGCTTTAACACCTATATTTTTGCCTTTTATATCGGCTCCATTGCAGCAAACATGACCTCTATAAGTATTTTTCGAAATCATTTAATAACTCTACCATTAATTCACAAACTCAATTTCCTGTTGCGAAAGTAATCCTGATGGTGAAGTATGTACAACATAAGCTCGAGTTCGTATAATTTAAGAATACGTGCAGAGTACTCAGGTTCGAGACACTCGAAAGAAATCTTTTTTCTGATACAGTCAATAGCAGTTCAATGATTTATATCTTTCAATCTTTATTTACGTGTTTCCGGTTATAACAAAACATTTCTGTTGAAATTTGTAAACCATTCTCCTATCATCCTCCATTCTCCTATCATTCTCTTTCTTACGCCGCGGCGTAAGGAGGATAGAAGACCGTCTTCTATTTAACATAGTCATGGATGAGATATCTGGAGAAGTTAAATGATAAAGAGCGTATAAATGGGACAGCAGGAAATTAAGATCAGTACTAATGGCAGATAATGAAGATGATTTGCAAAGACTTCTGCATAGATTTAATACAGCAGCAAAGATTTTCAATGTGACTACCTTTCCAGAAAAAATTATATGTATGATAACATCAAAGCTGCCCATACGATGTAAACTTAAAGGGATGGAAAAGTTATTCAACAAAAATGTCTCTAAAATATTTAGGAATTTAACTGTCAATCTGTGAGGATATCGACAAGGAGGTCAAAGAACAGGCGACCAAAGCAAATAGATTAGCGGAGTGTCCAAATGATACAATCTGGCCAAACTTGAAAAAGGAGACAATACAAAGCGTCAGTGAAACCAATCTTGACAGACCGTATTTCCCGGTCTATAGGACGCACTTTTTTCCCGCGAAAATTTGATCTAAAATCGAGCTGAATCTTAAGGGCCGAAGGTGAGCATTTATTCTGACATCAGGAATAGTCATATAATATTAATTGTAAACGATATTGCGCTTTGATTCGTGGATTTTATCTTCTAATCTCCGCGGAAGCCTTTCTAGCAATGTTGAGCTTTTGTTTAATTTTTCCACTAATAGACGTTCTTTTACGAATATTGTTTCTTTGTTTCACTCATAAGCAGCTTACGTTCCTGTGTGTATAATCTTTGCTTTGTTCATCTGAAAAACCACGCTGCGTCTTGTAGGCTGGTGCATCTTATTGGCAGGGAAATGCGGTACTTTGGGGAGACCTTATGCAACCAAAAGGCTCCTTGAAACAACTGAAATGAGTCTTAGGAAAACTTTCAGGGTAAACTCTACTAGACGGGGAAAGGAGTGATATTATCAGAAGAGATTGCAATGGAGAAGATACACAAGAATGGACTCAAAACAGGAAATAGGAATTAGCACATTAATAGAATGAATGATGAAAGAATCGTCAGAAATGCAAGAGGCAAAATCCCAATAGAGGTGTGGGTTGATCAAGAAAAGCATGGGAGGATAATAAGGACGAAATGGGCAAGGTGCTGAAGGAAAACAGTTTGAGTCTATGAAGAAAGAAGGAAGAAGATTCTCCGATCATAAAATTTAAAACTTTGATTTGCGGAAAGTCACTATATCTTTTTTGTTACTCCTACTCGGGTTATCACATTTACAGGGATTGTGGCAATTGAATCTGATCAACATTAGAGAAATTAAACTCATTCATTTTGAAACCCGACGTATGGTTGGGTGTTTGTAAATGTCAACATCCGAAATATGTACTTTTACATAATTATTCATTACTAATAAATGAATTAGATACATTAATGTTTGTACAAGCATCAGCATATCCATAAAGACATAAGGGAAGGAACAAGAATAAAATTAAATATTAACTTACCAGACAATAACAGTAAGAAATGCAGGTTAAATTCTACAATGTGACAGTGCTGGGTTAATTTCTGTAGAGGTTCTGACAGCGAGACAAAGAGATTGGAGACAACTCGAATTATTTCTCAGATCTGTTTGCATAAAATTAGACCATGTAAGGAACAATTGTGTACATGAAGAACTAAACGTATGGACATGCATTTAATGAGAGAAAGGGCAATGGACAGCAAAGGAATATGGAAGGAACATTTCATACGTATGTCCTTGAGAGAATACCCCAGAAGGCATTGTCATGTATGAAAAAGAAGTGTTGGAAGGCCAAAGATGCCTTAGTGAGCAGTCAGGAGTGTGTTATCCCAGAAAGACCGAGGAAGAAAAGTTAACAGAAAATCAACAGCTAAATTTACAAGAGAACCAAGGTTGATGGAAACATTGTATCAGTTAACTGAGGGGCCCCAAAATTAGATGAAATATTTGAAATATAATATTTGAAGAAATATCAATAAAAATATTTTAAAGTTTGAATTTGAAAGTAGATTTCAAAGATTTAAAAAGCACAGCAAAAAGGTATACAACAGGTGTCAGCAACCTATGACCCACAGTTTACTAAGTGACCCATTTGATAATTTCAAGTGACTCACTCGAGTTCCTGTGTTAAGAGGAGATTGTCATTATGATACTCACAGCAACGGAATTCAGGTGAAACTTCATGAGAAAAATATCATAAAATGGGATGAAGATGGTTCTGATATTGCCTTTCCCATCTCCAGTTGCTGAGAGGTGTGATACAATATGTAGAAACGTTTATTTAAACATTTACTTGTACTTTGTGTGGAACTATTCATAGGCATATTATAACTTATTATGCTATGGAGTAGAGATTTTGAAATTAACCCAAGGTTTCAAGTCGCCATCAATTCATAAAGTACCGCAAAACGATTCCGATTTTTTAATTCAGTGAAACATGGAATTGCAGCAAAGAAGGCACCAGGAGTAGATTTTGATGTGCTTTATTGAAAATGTTTCGATGTGTACATTTTATTACAGAGTTCAATAAAGAAATGTAAGAAATGATCTTTTTAAGTTTCATTTTGAATATTTCCAACTCCTCACCCTCCAAATATTTTGATACAGTAGGGGATGCCAAACCTAGGCCTATCTCGGAGCTCAAAAATTCAATTGCTTTTCCTGTAACTGTGGCACCTGCCATCTTTGTTTTCTGTACTTGTATTCTCGGTGAGTCTTTTTGTCTTGAGTGAGTGTCTTTTTAATGGCCATGTTCAGAACAAAGCACAAATTATCCTGAGCATAGCCATTGGAAGGATGCAGATCCCTGAGAATACAAGTACTGAAAACAAATATTGATCTGGAAAAAATAAAATTATGAAATAATTATGGTTACAGAAAATAAACTGGAAATTCTAGAATGCTCTGGAAACAACATAATTACGTTCAGTTAATTCATAACTCAAACCAAATCGAGATTTAACTGATGATTATAAGAAATAATGAAAAATATCACATAATACACTTTGAAAACTAGAATTCAAGAATAACTGAATGAAACAACTGACAAATAATAACTAGAATTAAACTACCTTGCAAAAGTGAAGAATTAGAATAAATTTCAAGGAAGAAAGGAACATGAAAAAATTGCTGTCATAATTAAAGTTAGTTTCCCATGGGAATGAGTCCTTGAAAATGACACAGGCCTTAACTACAAAGCATTAAAGGTAAACCAAACCAAACTTAAATAACATCAACAAAAACAGAAATAGTAGGAATACTTAATGACTCAAACATTAAAGAAAGGCAACTAGAAAAATTATCTGAAAGAGAAAGATGGAAGGGTGCACTGCAGAATTGATATTGTAAAGAATACTGGATTCAATTAAAATGCGGAACATAAACTGATCAAAGAAATATAAATGGCTGGACAACTTTGCATCCTGTAGTAACATAGTATAGATCCAAAGAAAAATGCAGTAAAACCTCAAATAGAATTTAAGGTAGTTTCTATATTAAAGAATATGCTAAATTAAAACTCCTTGAAAACTGAACTGGCACATAAAAATTTAGTCATCACCATACATTTTGCTATTCACAAGCTTTGAAATATTTATGATAGGGTTTTAAAAATTTACATACAAGATAAGTCCCAACAATATCTTCAAGTAAAAACAAGAAAATTTTGTAATCTAAGAGTTGAATACATAAGACATAACAAACCTTGTGCAAAAACAACAATCAGATTATAAATCTGAGAATCTTCTTTGATTTATGAATTCGAGATTTATTAATATTTGAAGCACAGGCTGCACATAAGGTGCATTCCAATTATTGCAGCTCTAATGTAAGAGGAGGAATCTAGAAATGGAAAATAATGCCTCAAAATTTGCAATATCTGAAGTTTTTCATTTCCAAGGAGTTCATAAAATTGAAATTTTAAATCATTAATCAAAAATTAGCTAAGAAAAGCATTATGAATGAGAAGAAGTTCCTTCTATCTAATGAAAAAAGAAAATATTTTACCCTATGGCATATAGAAATACTGCAGACTCCAAAGCATATACCATATCCAAATAAGATTGAAAGCCATAAAACAAATCACACACAAACATCCATCCATAGATCAAAATAGCTCATGATACTTAGTGAATATTACAGTAAATAATTTGGCTTTCTTTCGTTCAAAACAAAAACTGACAGCAATTGAAATTCTCTTTAAAATCCATTCCCAAATAAGTGACTCAAAAACTAAAAAAAAACCAGAATGCACCTGAAGTACATCCATAATACACTAAAAATCTGAACATATGCCCTGATTCAATTTAAAAAGAAGATTTTACACGAATACTTAGATGATGACCCAAAATCTTTTTGGTTATGTGTACATTAGGTCCAAGATAAAGAGAAAATGGGAAGTTCATGAAAAGATAATAGCGGTAACCTAATTAACGATGCAAAGGGCAAAACCAATACCTTAAATGATTTTTTTCCTAGACTTTTTCACATTTAATAGTACATCAGATAATGTACTGGAAGTTTATGTGTCTGAAGTGACGTTGAAAATCACCTTCAAGAAAGATGGCATCATTAACCCTTTAGCTGCGGGACCCTCAGATTTTTCTACATATCTGTGCAGGAGAAAAGTAACAGGAGTACTGGAGGTCCAGGCAAGTCCTAGTAGGTAGTTATCCCTTATAAACCGGGTCGACCTTTTTCCTATGGGTGCGGTCAGTGGTTATTGTTTAGAAATTATGGTCGGTATCATATATACTATATTTAATAAGCAAGTACGTTTCCTGCATCTGAAGGGTTAAACTATAGTGATAGATTACGCTGAATAAAGCTCTTGGTCCTGAAGACATACCAGGTATGGTATTCAAGGAAGTGGTGGAAAATGTAGTACCTTTTCTTAGAGAAACATTTGATAAGCCAATGAGTGAAGGTAAAGTGCAAATGATTGGAAAATTGCAAATGTCACTCCAATATTTAAAAGCTGTGCAAAAGAGGATCCAGAATCAGAATCACAGATCTATCTCTTTAACATCATTGAGCAGAAAAATAATGGAATATATAATTGTTAGTTCTTTAATGGGTTTTCTTGAAATGTCTAATTTCATAGTTAGGAATTGACATGGTTTTCATGAGACTCCATCTTGTGAGTCTCAGTTGGCGTTATTAGTATATGATGTACTGAAATCTGTCAAAAATAAAAAGCAATTAATGCCATATTATTATATTTCTAGAAATAAGGATTTCTGGATAAGGTAATCATAAATTATTGTACTAACTAAAAGTTGAAGGATTTAATGCAGTAGTGATAAATTGGATAAAGGACTTCCTCTCCAATAGAGAGCAATGCGAAGTAATAGACAGAATTAGTCCTAACATGGTTAAGGTGACCTCAGGCATCCTGCAGGGTAGCGTGATCCAACTGTTACTACTTTTGGTATACATTAACAACCTTAGGAATCTCACTAATAGTAAAGTTAGAATATTTGTGGAGGACGCAGTAATTTACAGGGATATAGAGAGTAGAGGGGATAGACTAACCCTGTCAAATGACTTACATAAAATTATGAAATGGTGTGATGATTGGCAATTAGAGTTGAATGCAGACAAATGTTCAGTAGTTAACATCTACAAAAGAAAATCTATCATTAAAGATTATTCTTACAGTCTCAGTGAGATAAACTTATTAACAGTAGAATCGATGAAGTAACTCTCACAAATAACTTAGCAAGGAGTACTTACATCCATAATATACGTGGAAGATCACCTGAGAAACTCCGATTTCTGAAGAAAATAGTCTGTAGGAGCAAAGAAAAAGTCAGTGAGTGATGTTACGTTGCCTTGGTCAGATCTCTATTTCAATATCTGTGTAGAGTGCGGGATCCTGCAGAAAAGTGTTGCATTGGAGAATTAGAAAATTACAGTGAAATACAATATGTATTATAAAGAACTGTTATGAAAAATCAGTGAGAGTTACTCAAATGCTCCAGGCTCTGATTTTCACTTTGCATTTGAGTTCAGCTTTGCTTTGTTTACTATTATTACAATTTGCTAATGAACTTCTTAGAAAGAAAATCTACTACCAATGATTATTCATACATGGGAAAAACTTATTAACAGTGGAATTGATGAAATATCTTCCATGAATACCCACATCCATAACATATGTGGATGAGCACTTATGAAACTTTGCTAAGTTAAGAGAATAGTCAGTCGCAGCAAAGGAAAAGTTCACAAGTGTTATTATTTCTCATTAATTAGGCCTCAACTTTAGTATGTGTGTAGTGTACGGGACAATAAGTATTGCATTCAAGAATTAAAAAAGGTGTAGAGAAAGGTGATACGTTTTGCGAAGAATTGCAACGATAAATCAGTGAGCATTATTTAAATGCTACAGGACATTGGATGGGAATCCTTAGAAGTTGGAAGATTTAAACAAAGGATTAATTTACATGATAAATTTAGAGAAAGGACATTCAAAGATGATGTAGCCAATATAATGTGTCCACCATGTTACAAGGGTCATCCAGAAAAAGGTTGCAACGTTTTTAAAATTGGAAGGTGGATATATTTTCATGAAAGTTACAAAAATTGTCATACAGGTATGTAGTTATATTTCTAGATAATCAACATTAGATCAATGGATTTTTGTAGGTGTGGCACCAGGTTTTGTATGCTAGTGCTGAAGACCTCAAGCTCCACCTCCCTTAGCAACTTTTCAACCACTCCTTTTACCTATTCATCTTCAGAAAAATTTTCCCTACCTAAAAACTCCTTACGCTTAGTGAAAAGATTAAAACCACTGGGTGCAAGATACAGTTTGTAGGCAGGGTTTGGTGACAATATCCCATCCAAAGAATGGTGAGAAGGTTTGGGAAAGGTGTGTGGTGTTAGGCATGGCATTGGTGTGAAGGAGGCAAACACTATGGGTCAGAATTCGCCTGCAGCAATTATTTATGAGTTTCCTCAGTTTCTTAAGGGGTTCACAGTATGTCACATAATAGATTGTTTCTCCTCGAGGCATGAATTCTACTTACAGGACTCACAGTCCCAAGAGACTGTGGCCATGGCCTTGTGAACCAAAGGCCATATTTTGAACTCCCTGAGGTCATGTGTTACCATTGTAACAAATCATCACTTCATTTCCCTACATTCCCACAAGATTCTGATGAATACCCACTGCAATTCCATTACCTCAAGTCAAGAAACGGATAACTGCGCAGATTACGGAAGGTGGAGGCAACAGGCATGGAACCACTCATTGTAAAATGAATCTGTGACTGCAGCAATAGACAGATTGACATACGTGACCTCTTGTTTGAACCATAGGGGATTCCTCCTGCATGACAAGGGTAACAACTTTGAAAAAATAATCCCTACAATGTGCAGGGGGGGCAGTTTTACAAAGATAAATGTTTCCTTTTTGTAATATTTTTATGAATAATAAAACTACCGATTGCAACTGGAATATCACAATAATAGTTGTAATTGGGTACGAGAGGAAAAAATTGTGCCTGAAGAATGTTTTAGAATATATAGCAATGCATGTTTCGTTTCAAAGTTAAACTCATCCAGGATTGGAAATAATAATGGAAAATATTAACAAAAAGAGCACTGTTTCTAAGCTATCAATCTAATTCTCACTCTAAACCAAGTATTCTTACTTAGGCATAAAATGTTTCATGGCTTAGAAATAATTGCATTCCCCAGGAGAAACAGACATGAACAGAGTCTGACGGGACTGAGACTTGAACCTGGGTCTCCCAATTGCCAAATGGTTGCTCTATCTAGAGCAACCAATCAGCAAATTGGGGACCCAGTCCTGTCTGACTTTTTTCAAATCCGTTTCTCCTTGGGAATTTTCTTAGGTGCACGTCTTATGCCAAGTCACCTAAACCCCTTTCCTTGAATACTTCCATTGTCATAAAAACAATGAAAAATAAAGAGAAACTGATGGACAAGCAAAAATAAGCTTTCTGAAATACAAACCCTGAAAATTTTTCAAACAAACAATAAATAAACAATAAAACAGAAAAAGCAATAAATATGCAACAAAATGCGTAACTAAAAATATAACTTGTAGGTAGATAAAGAAGATCAGCACAATTCTTTCTGACAATTAAGGAATGAGCTTCTGATTACACAATCTATGATTTTATATTTTCTGTAAGTAATTATATGAACATAATTTCTTTTCTCAATTCAGATATATTTCATTGATATCAAATTATACTGAAGAGAAAATAAGAGGTAATATCACAATACCACAGCAAGAATTTGATTCATCTGATAAAACTGAGGGTTATGTTCCAATAATGCCATATTTTAGCTTCATCAATTCTGTTACCCCATCACTGACTAAAAGTTAACCTACTTACATTCAACTTGTTTGAATTATCATAGAAATACTGAAATTATAATCCAAATGTTGCTCTGTTAAGGGTTTTTATACAATACAATAGATTATCACAATGTTTCCTCAGTGAATGCTAAATGATTACGACAATGTTGATGATGAAATGTTCAATAGAGAATGGCTAACTTATTCCACACTGGTCTACCAATTCCTCACTGAAAATTCCAAATTTAGACATAAGCAGTGGAAATCACTCACATATGGATTGTCAGATAAATACATTGCAGAAAAATAAATATATTTTTCCACATGCATTGATTTGTAGTTAAGTTAAAAATAATTTTAGTATAAGAACAAAGTTCAAGTATTCTAAATCATGCAATTAGGAGTTGGTGCTCTAATCAGGCACATCTATCATCACTCACACAGCCATTTAGTTAATAACAAATTATTTACACTATGCATCATAAAAAAATGAAAATGTGATGTCATCATTTATAGTATCATTGCATTTCATATATATATATATCATACCTTTATTGATGGTTGCTGTGAACAATTCCCTCTGTATTTTAAAATCAACTACTACAAAACCTTTCAAACAAATGAATTAATTTATCTTCCAAATGGGTTAAAGAATAGAATTTGAATTAAATTTGATAAGAAAAAGTAGAAAGGAACAGAACTGCTAACTCACAAAGGTAATGGATTACTTGTGAAGACCATTTTCCTTCCTTGGAGGAGTAGTCAGGGTTGAAATCCATTGCCAGAACTTCTCTGTTCTGCTCAGCCAAAATAGAACAGATGAGATGTTAAACACTCACTATATTCCAGCTGATGATCTCCATGGGAGCCTTAACAAGTACTTTTTCAGTAATCATACAGGATTACTGTAACATAAATAATCAATATTATTAATGATACATTATTACTCGTATTTCATATTTGCTTAAAGATGAGCTATTCCTCCAAATTTAATAAACCTCCTAACATCATCACAGGTATTCCCATGATATTTCATTAAATGCAAAATTATCTATGGTATTTTAACTAACCCTATATAGGCATTCTGTAGTAATGACTTCCTTTAATTACAAATGAAAAACAATAAATTAAAAAACATTACTTTAATAAGATAATAATATTTTTTAGTTTTTTTAAGCTGTATACTTCTCAAGGAATGTTGCAATAAGTTGTACGAAATATCTAACCATCAATCCAATCCATGCACTTCAATGAACCTACAAGTAAAATCAAAGTCGTTACTATCTAAGTAACTTAAATTATCATAATAACATTTGTGATTTATTTTATGATCAACATATGGTAAGATATATGGTTGTTACAACATTCTAAATGAAGGAATTAACTATATATATATTAAGAGCAAAAATGCCTCTCAATATAAAATGCAAGAAAAAATTGAGGTAAGGTTTCTTGAGCTGACGAACCACTCGAATATATCAAATATTTACCAAAATTGAATTTTCCTACTCTATGCTACAAATAATCATAATTTATACATTTCACAATAGCCTTCTCCTAAAAAATGGAGTGACACAAGATTGAAGAAGAAATGCATGATGAATGCACATTATGACGACTGCATTCCTTAATGCGGCACCAATTTAGATGTCATGTGGTAAGTAGCATTCAAGGTTTAACAAAGGCATCATAATGTGTATTGAAATGATGTTGCCAAAAAAAATTTCAAGCAGCAAGAGTAACAAAGATTAGAATAACGAGCACCAAAGGAACGTATTATTTTCTACTCAAAGTTGAATTTCAAAATAAACCTATTCCTCTAACATAAAAATTGAAATAATCGAACTTCTTCAAAAGTTGACGAACAAATCTGCTCGAAATAACAAGTAAATTTAGACTGCACATCTTATTTTTTAATGCTCCAGGAATGACGAACTCAGATGGGATTGAGTTCAAAACTACATCCAAGTAACTATTGAATGTGTGATAATTGGCTAAATGAAGTACAGAAACCTTAGTTTATATTACCTAAGTAATCTAGTGGCCAGTTCGTCACTGGGTTGACAGGGAACTTCGCCATTGCACCATATGCTCGAGATCAGTACCAGGGTTGCCATATCCGAAAATACCGCCACCAGATCGCGCTTTTTGTGAGCTCAAACCCAAACTGCTCAAACGCTAAAATAATCCCATCAGATCACATCAGATACCTTTTTCACCTCATAGCGCGAAGTTTGAGTGCTAGAAATACATCTTTAATTAATCCATTGTCATGAATATTTAATTATTTCATTGGCGGATATGAAATTGAGAGTGATCGCACCCTTTTCTGATAAATTTGCGATATGCAATTTATTTGCACGACGAAGAGCTAATTGTTTCTATGAAAACTTTACATCAATTTCATTTTTCATAAAACATGGCATCTTTACAGTTGATTAGAAAGAATCAATGTACTAATATCGTCGTTGCTTTAAAATGGGTGTGTTATTAATATCCCGAACTACCCGTCTAGATCCAATCCTGAATAGTTGAGCGTAACGTGTCTAAAACTCCCTTTCCGAAAAAGCTGTAGAAATTAATCGTATTTACAGATTTATTATCATGAAAAACTTAAAACTTCCTGTAAAATTTACCTCAGAGGCAGTGGGAGAAAGTACAATGATTGGATACCGAGTTAGGTTGTTGTTGGGAGGCCTCTCGACTATTTGCCTGGAATAAATATGCTGATTTAATATGAAAGCTAATGCATATTATAGTGTCCCTTCGCATTAGATTAGAAAGAATTTCTTCCTCGAAAATTTTACTAATTCATGAGGGAAACGCTTCCGAAAGCTGCCAGCAAGGTCAAGATTTGCTTTGGTTATTTCATAATAGTAATCACCTTTGCACGTAGTTCGAAAGAATGTTCTTCGAGGTGATTCGACTATTTGTTACTCATTTTCAACTGAAATGCCATTTTCGGGAATAGTGCACCACAGCGAAAAAGAAAAATTAAAAAACATTGCGTTGGCATCGCTTTGAGAAGTTTTCTTCTACAGCAAAAGCAACTGTGATTATTCGAGGAAGTCTTATCTTATGTCAAATAACGACTGCTTATTTCTCGCCATCGATTTCTTACGGCCTTGCTACGCTGATCAAATGTTATTGGGGGCTTTAGAATGTCTTTAATAGAAAAACCCCCGGCCTAATAGAAATGCAACATATGGTTTGTAATAGTTCCATATTATAATATATATAATATTTAAAATACAGTTATTAATGTTACAGTACGATTTTATTAGAAACGTTGATATTAAGTTGTGAAAAATATATTTCATATTTATCAAATGTTAACGTTTTGCGCATTACGATGATAATGATACTCGACAATAAAGTGAACTATTGTCAATTTACTACGTTAGCATACGGTATATGAATGATTAATCGTTTCTGATGTTTTCTGACCAATTTAAGCTGGAAAATGAAGTCATAAAACACTGGTTTTTCAAAGTCTTCCAAAATAATTTTTATCTGCAAATCAGGAAATGTATGGTTTTGGAATTTTATTCTAAGGGAAGGCAAATTATTTTTGCATCTGGGCGTCAGATAGGCTGGGCATCGCTGCGCTGGGGACTCTCTCAACAATCCCATTCGCTGGTTTCTCGGTCCCTAGGGCTCCTGCCCACCCTTCCCATTTTCAGGGAACCACCCAACCCATTCCATAATCCCTGGGTTTTATTCCTTGGTGCTACAGAAATGTCAATTTTTTAATGGGACTTCATGGATATTTTTGCAATTATTAAACATAGAAGTGGGATTACAAGGAATGGAATGGAGAGCACCTTACAATTACCCTAAATACATATTGCAAGCATAAAATTTTCTCAGAGTAAAATCCTGTCAAGTTCAAGAAATTATGATTAGTCAAATATCACTTTGTAAATAAATGCTACACTACATAAAAAGTGAAAGTGGGCTCCATGAAAATTTTCACTCAGGCCCCTCTTTGTACATGGCTGGCTTGTACATTATACATTCTGAACTGTATATATGTTGGAACATATATACAGTTCAGAAAGTTTAAACTTATTTTCTCTAGGTACAGGAATATATGGTAATAATACATGAAGAAACATTTTATGCATTCACACTTTTGCAAAAAACATTCAGAAACAAACTATAGAAGATCAAATAAGAGAGATTACTTCAAAAATATTTTAAGATTAAGACTTGAGAATGTACTTTTGTCTCAATATCCTGAAAACTTCTGGTTTACATGGGAAAAGGTCTTAAATAGAATATTTACTTGTATTTCTGGAGCTTTGTCCATTAGTGTGTTTTTATATTGATTATGACATAAAAATGGATTTCAATCAAACAAAGTCAACAGTGTACTTAGAAAAACTAAAAATTTTAAGATCATAGCACCAACAGATAACAAAACAGCGTTTTGCAAAATCATGAATTCTTACAAAAATATTTCTAAATTGAATTTTACCACTGTACAAGTTAAATAAAATAAACCTTTAAATCACTCACACAAGCTTAAGAACAAAATTCTCAAATTACAACTGTCAGGTATCCACTAAGTTTTTTCATAAAACGTCTAAGAAAGTATATAATGAGAAACAAATCATAACCTTGAAACAAGACTGAAGAAATATAATTTACCCTTTAATAAAAATAAATTTGCAAAATCCTGCATTGCCACACACATTTGTAAACCCTACAACATGAATTTGACACAACTAAAAGAAATCAAAATTCTGACAAAAAATTAGACATTAATCAATTAATTAATCAAGGCATAAACACCCAAACACAAAAACAAATTGTGTGAAAAGAATTCTCATGTTTCCAACCAGGTAAGATCTGATGACATTGCTGTTGCTGACGTTGACAGTGACGTCGTCATCCTCAGGGCTGCTTCTGAGGTGCCACGAGTTAGAATTTGGCTCGTATATATACTGACTGAGTCAGTCTTCAAAACATTGGCAACAGCAATGTCACCAGATCTTACCAGGTTGGAAACATGAGAATCCTTTTTACACTGCATCCACCAGGAAAGATTAAGATCTTTTAAGGCGGCAGGTTGTGCCACTAAATGTAGAGACTGTCTGCTCTGCCCACAAAGCATTCCCTTAACAGTGTGAGAGATATGCGGCATGGTAGTTCAGTGGTTAGAATACCTGCCTGGAAAGTGGGAGACCTAGGTACGAGTCCCAGTCGTGTCGCTATTTTTCACACTTGTTATTCCTTTGGGATTTTCGTAGGTTTTACAACCTACTAAGTTACTTTCCTTTCCTTTATTCTTGATTAAGATCTTTATGAAAACAAGTCAGTAAACAGCGTGTTGGAGCATATTTCCCACTTTTCTCTTACACATCACCCACTCCATGCACACACTCATGCCTTTAAATATCAAACAGTTTCAGTTGATCCCAGCTTTAAAATTCTCCTAAAACATTATCTGATCTGCAAGATTTATTGCTCTTCAATCTATCTAATTGTTTCCTAATCATCTTGTAACTAATATATGAAGTATTATCATTTTTAACATTTTTATTTAAATGATCCTTTCTGTTGAGAATTAGTCTTGCATTATCATTGGTTTTTATCTCATACGGTCTGACTAAAGTTTTACAGTACATTGTATACCAATTATTTAAACAACTTGCCTTTTCTTTGTTATTTGTAATTATCCTCCAATTCACATCTATGGTCGCAAAAATCTTTTCTTTACNTATATATAATATTTAAAATACAGTTATTAATGTTACAGTACGATTTTATTAGAAACGTTGATATTAAGTTGTGAAAAATATATTTCATATTTATCAAATGTTAACGTTTTGCGCATTACGATGATAATGATACTCGACAATAAAGTGAACTATTGTCAATTTACTACGTTAGCATACGGTATATGAATGATCCTAAACTGTATAAAATTCTGTCAATTAGTGAGCATTTGAAGGATAACTTTCAGAAAGAGTATATATTGGATAAGGAAGTTAGTGTCAAAAAATCTTTGTTACTGTGAAAAGGTAGGTTGTGGAAACAGTAGGTACATTCACATGAAAGTTTTTCGGTTTTGGAATAAATATCTTTGACTTTGAGATTCTGCAGGATATTTGTGGAATTTTATAATTTACAGCAACTCAGAGACAAAATTAGGCTGTGAAATCACTAAAGATACAATCTTTTTTCCACAAAAGTTGTTTTGAGCTTGTGCAAAAACCCTTTAGACTCACAAAGATGCATTTATATGGACAATTACTACAGTAGTCCAGATCTTTTACAGAGATTGGTTTAGAGAAAAACAGATGCTGTTGGAATGGTGAAAATAAACATAACTCATTAAAGTATACCAAGAATTCCAAAGAAAATACAGAAGAAAGCAGAGGTAGTTGGTGCAAGTGTTTTTATACCACAGGGCTGGTAATAAGGAACATTGTCTCTCCTTTAGAATAGACTTATTTCATAGGATAATTATATACGTACCATAGTCAAAATTAGAAAAATGGAAAGGTTGGCCCTCAGATACGGACACAGAATGTACATGACTGATGAGTCAGCAATTTATCCAAGAAAACCCAAAAACTGAAAGTTTTAATGTTGGGAGAAGAATGTGTGTATGAAAAATGGAAAGAGAAAGGAAATTAGGTGTAAAAACTGCCCAGGAACACTGTCTCTGTGCTTAGATGCCTGTTTTTAGCAATAACACACACAGGTCAATTATTAATGCCGGATATGGAGAGATGAAAAAATACATGTACTTCACAAATCATAAGTAAAAATTTACAATAATAAACGCTCTTTAATAAAATATATTTTTTCGGAAATTTTTTACCAAGCAATTACAATGCTAAAAATTTTTATGTTAATATCTGCACAAAATCTATGAAGTTTGGAAAAAAAAGCACCTGGGTGATTTAAATACCTCCAATTAAAGTCACACTAGAAGCAAAGCATTGAGTGGATGCATATGCTGTGTCGCACATGCTGGAGGGGCAAATGGTTGGAGCAACCAAAGCGCAATTGGGAGCAATTCAAGTCCTGGTCATGTCTGGCTTTCCAGAGAAAGGATGTTTAGACTGGAAGTTTATGGGAGAGTTTTCTCTCCCATAAACTTCCAGTTCGGCTCCCGGATAGCCAAGTGGGCAACGCGTTCGACTTCGGTGAAAGCAGTCCCGGGTTCGATTCCCGGTGGGAGATCATATGTGAAATGACCCAAGCAGTCGAAGTACTTTTGACAATACTACTACTACTACTACTTCCAGTTTAGACGAAGCCACCCACATACAAGGGTTGCTAAAGCAAATAAAAGATAAAATAAATCCAATTTACCAAATTATTTCCATTTTATAAGAGGCAGGATATTTATCTTTTGTGGTAGAGTAAATATAGTGGAATAGACAATTAAATAGCTTGAACAGACTTTCTCAAGAGCAAGGTTTTCTTCATTACTTCCCCAAAGATGGCCACTAACACTTCCATATCAGTTTAATGGTACTGAATATTTCATTCAAATTTGTCAGCATTACAGCACCCATGAAATTTTGTCAGAGCATTTTAGTCTTAATCAACAAGGACAAAGGAAAGCGAAATAACTTGGCAAAGAAAGGCTGTGTGGCTGAATCTCAAGGATAAATAGGCATGAAAAATAGCAACATGACTGACTGGGACTCGAACCCATGTCTCCCACTTTACGGGAATTCTAACCAGAAGAAAGTATTCCCTTAACAATGTGTAAGTGATGCAGCATGGTAGCTAAGTTGTTAGAATATCTGCCCTGAAAGGGCTTTTTTCTTTTATAAATAATTCGAAATAGTTTCGAGAGGGTATTTTTTTTGTAAATGTGAGCTGAATATGCCCTATTTTCAGCGTCGTAACGAAATCCGCAACATTTACACTCAATTTTTAAACTATAAAGAAAACTAAAGAAAATGAAACTTTTTATTCAAACACATTGTATAGAGTAGTTATAAGGCATAAAGTTTAGTGTTTATATTATGTTTATTTGCAGAGATATAAAAACTTTTAACCTTTTTCGAGACATAATTTTTTGGGCTGATTTTGCTTCAAATTTTCTGCGCAGAATACGCTCATTAAAGCTTTCTTATTATTTTGTGTAATAGAGCAACAAATGTTGTGTAGGAATACCAAGTTTTGTTTTCCTCAACAGAATACTGCCGGAGATAACGTGTCTCAAAGTTGATAATAATCGATGTCTAACTATAGAAGGCTGTGGTAGGGGGTCAAACAAATGACTATATCTCAGCAAATATTTCACCGATGGATGTAACTTGGCAAATTTTCATAGAGAATATGAGTTTATGTTCACACAAAATTTCATTGAAATCGGTTATGGTCGAGCGGGGACCGTTGCTTCACTTGACATGGAATGGCCCTCTATCCGTTGGGTTTCAAGACAACACTATATTATGGGGTACCGTATAGGGTATATTAGGTGAGGTATTAATACAACCCCTGCCATATGCCTCTGTATTTGCGATAGATGCCATTCATATTACAGTTTAGATGCTTCTCTAATAACTATCATTCAGGTATCAAGGCAATATCGAAATGGGAAGTAGCTCAACATATTATCTGGGTTTCCTGTTAACGTGCCCTGGCATCAAACCAAAGATCAATTTAGAAATTCTTAAGGTTAAATATGAACTATACCCATTAATCCTATTCATTTTCTGAATTTTAACTGTCTGGCTTTTCAGAGAGTGCTCCGAAAAAACATTTTAAAGCCACGCCGTGTAAATGTAATGGACGAAACTTGATCCGTCCTAGCGGAACATTTGCAATAGGAGTCCATTCTTATTACGGTTTAGAAGTTCCTCTAGTAACTATTGCTCAGGTATAATGGCAATAAAGTATCAGAAAGCACCTCAAAATAGTTTTCAAATTTCCTGTACAATTCTTATGAAGGAATATTTAACCTGTCCTGGCATCGGACCAAGGATCAATTTAGGATTTGTTAAGCTTGAATATGAAATACAGCCATAAATACAATTCTTACATCAAATTTTAGTTATTTTGCTTTTCGGTAAGTGCCCTGAAGAAAAATTTGAATAAAACACCCTATGTCTCCCTTATGAGCGAAATCTGATGTGTGTTAGCACTGAACCTTGGCCACAAGGGCAAATGTCTTTACAATAGAAATCCATATCTTTGATAGATATCGTGAATTTCAATCTTCTAAAATAAAAACTTCTATCTTAACGGAAACTGGCCTAAATGAAGTTTTGAAAATCCGCTCAATGTATTAAAATGGGAAAAGTACCCTTTTTAGGGCTTCCTAGTATTGAACTCATGATATCTTGGATCGATGTCTCCATTTTTCCTTAGTGACAAACTTGGGGTCTTTACGCAAAAAAATCGCCTGGTCAGTGGGGCCTTTTGTTTAGCCTCAGAATTTGTATCCTATACACATATATATCCAGAAAAGCGTCTATATATAACAAACGAGTAAAAGTTACTGCAAGCTTAATATAGGATCGATTAGATACGTCATTAATACACCCCCTGCCATACACCGTTGGCTGCTTGCGGTGACTTACAAATCTGAATCTATGCGTTGTGTTTGAAGGTGAAAACATATTTGGAAGTACCAAGTAGGGTAGATTAAGTAAGGTATTAATACACCCCTTGGCATACACCACTGGTGGTTTGCAGCAACTTATGAATCTAAATCTATCCCTTGGGTTACAATACCATTTTGGAAATTAACATATAGGGTAGATTAGGTAAGGAATAAACACATCCCCTGCCATACACACTGGCAGTTTGCTGCGACATACAAATCACTGAGTCTTATAACCTTACCACAGATACACGGTGATACTTTGGGACCCAACTTCTGTCCTTTCGTAAGCAACCTCAATAAAATTGAGAGAGGGCCATTAGAACACAAACTTCAAACTTTTTCTATTTAACATGATAAATTTACCTAAAGACCTAAGATTACCTATTTAACATGATAAATTTATCGGAAGTTTAATATCTCATAGGACCTAAAACATGTATAAATTGCTAAAAAATGTCAAAATCCACATTGGCCCCAAGTAAACATCCAGGTTGCCAGCGAAAGATTGAGCATCTCGGATGACTTGAGATGAGATTATTTCATCAGCATCTATATTATTCTATACTAACAAACAAATTATCATAAATATATTTTTAATGAAAGGGAAAAGAAACAACCCAACCATATCTAAAACTGACCTTCTGAGCAAGCAACAACTAATCAAATCATAACATTCTTTCTTCTTACGGCCAGCATTTCATAACGGAGTTAAATGAATAAATCCATTCTCTCGCAATAAACTTATGCAATACAGTTGGGGTTGGGGGAACAGTTTGGGTTTTTAGCAAGAGCAGCTCATAATTTAGAACTTGGTTCCAGCTGGCGTATGATGATGCCTAAATTATTATTACCTAATTTATTTAAAGTTTTCAATTTTGTGGATGGATATATTCAAGAGAGAGAAAGATTTATAAATAACGGAAAATCATCATCTCATTATATCAACGCGTTGGACATAACTTTCTACGAAGTTTTCATCTCTGAAAAATAATGGTTCACGTCTACTTTAATTTCCACATGTAAATATTTTCCCACTAAAAATGTATGTAAAGTAAAAACAGTAGCAGCTTAACTATCGAAAATTGAGACGCTTACGTTTGTGACTGAGTGACTTATCTTAAACCAGAACTGACTAACTTTACGTCGCAAATTCAGAATGATAAAAAAATCAGAGCCATTGATAACGAAGAGAACATTAATAAATATAGTTAGTAAATTGATAAACTAAAACTTGACAATAATATATGTTTTTATAATAAATAGAATTATAACGTTGAATGTTTACGCTTAAAGTTTAAAAGTATATTGTAAATGTTTTCTCAGTAAAATTTATCTTAATAGGATACGACTAAAAGGCTGTTATAAAATGAAAATATCACAGAACTGAAAATTCTACTTAATAGTCACATTTCGGTTGATTTGACCCAAAGTCAAACAACCGAAACGGAACGGTTGCTCTAGTCTTATAGCTACAACTAGCATTCCGCGACAAAGATAAATATGGAACCCGTGTACCCGCGAACTCGAGAAGTTCAGCGCAAGGCGATACGATTTGTTAAAAAATTCTACGATACTAAAAAGTTCTACGAAAGCAAGCGTTACGCTTGCTACTTCGGCCGATCCGACAATGAGCGTAAAATAAGAGATGTAGATGCGAGGACAAGTCGTTTTCAGGAATAATTCTTTCCACGAACTATACCGACAACTACAAGTATAAGCTAAAGATGAACGATAATTCGTAACTCGAACGCTCGCTGTTTACACCCCCTGCAACATGTCGAAAGGCGGCTTTCAGGGTTTTTATTAGGGTTTGAATCCAATCTTTCATCTTTCAACATTTACTATTCCTCAACTAAGACTAACTTGACGTCACGAATTATAAAATTGAAAGAATTAAATTAAGTAAATAATAAACCATACCTGAACAATTCGGGAAAATAATGCAGCCGGGCGGCGTCTCTGCCTCAATTTCCTCCACTACTAAGAGGGATTTGCCTCACTCGTCCTCACTGCCCCACGGATTCGACCATCTCCCCAGACCTGGAATTTTTCGATCGGTTGCGACTTTCTGCACGACCGAGAGATATGAACTTTCCAATTGCCACAATCTTAACCTACGAGCGCGAACAGAAACAGTGATCTAAATTCCCCAACATCATGCAATAATGAATGCGGAGGAAGTCCTCTCTTTCGTACCGTCCCTAATAAATTAACTCCGTATTCTAATGCCTCTACCCGTTCCGCTCAGCGACCAATGTTCACGGATTTCAGACGCTCGATGTAACAACGATGATGATCCCGCGGGAACTATCGCTCGTTCCATCAGACTCTCTCGAGGAATACTTTGTAGATATTTAGCCATGCTTATGGTATAATTTGTTATGAAAGCTTTGCAACGTTGTTGCGGGAAAGTACCGTATTTTCCGCCCATAAGTTGCACTTTTCTCTCGCGAAACTTTGATTTAAAATCGGGCTGAGTCTTATGGGCCGACGGTGAGCATTTTTTCTGACATCAAGAATAGCCATACAATAGTAATTGTGAACAGTATTGCGCTTTGACTCGTGGGCTTTATCTTCTAATCTCCGCGGAAGCCTTTCTAGCAATATTGCTCTTTCGTTCGCCTGAAAAATCACAGTGTGTTTATGCGCAGGGAATTACAGTATCTCATTGAGAAGAAGACTTACATAAAGAGACGAATGAAACACTCAGCAAAATGCGGCAGTTTTTTTTTATCTTCGAAATGCAAGGATCTTGCAGCATTGGCACCAGAGGTAACTCACGAAGATGTTTATTTCTATAATTTCTAAAGTAACAGAACGAAGGAACTAACGTAATAGTAACAAAATTTCGAAATTCAGCTTTTGAAATTTTCATAGAATATAAAAAATACATGAATAGAAGCTTGTCTTTGTTTGTATGATTCCGATAAACTTTCTACAATTCCTATAAACGATTTATTTTCAATAATACACATAACAAAAAAATAATTCACTTCCAGTTTTCATGGTGTATCATTATATGTTTGTCTTTTTGGATTTCACATTCACATCAAATGATCAGAAATGTCCATGTTTTGGCTAACTGTATTTGTCATTTTATAATCAAAAACAAATGTGAATAGGAAGTTAAAACAAAACCCCAAAAGATGCGTTAAAGCATACCAGGGTTAAGATAGGAAAGAAAAACACCACATAGTAGGGCACTTAAGTAAGCTTTATTTATTACCAGATATTTCAAACAAACTTCCACCAATGCAACATCATCTCAGTTCAGCCTCAGAATAATTTGTAATTGTCATATCATTATTGGCTAGAGAGGCCACACAAATTTGCAAGGACAGGAGGCAAACAGCATTGTACAGTAGTAGAATTTCAATTACTCATAGATACAGTTACAATAAGGGCAATCATTTTCAAACAGCAGACTTTTACTCTGCCATCACAAGAAGAATATTACAAAATAACATGGCAGACTAATAACGATATGAGGGTATAAACAATAGATGGTGTGATATGGAAGGTGGAGCAGTGGATACAAAGCCATCAATTGCTCATTTGCTGCTGCTCCAGAAGCTGTCAAAAGTGTCAATATTACAGGAATCAACATTAATTTACAGAAACATTAATCATGGCAAATGTAGATAAAGCATGTGTTTACTATGGCCTAACAAAAACATCTCACTCATTTGAATGGAACGGAGGTTAATTACACCTTACTTTTGTATGTAAATCTAAATATTTAAATGAAAAACCATAGTATTAATAACAGTATAATAAAAATAAATGTGCCATCTATAAAGCAAATAAGCACTTCAGTTGCTTTCAATTCATTGTATTAGGTAGCTCACAAATCTGCCTTTTTTAACTTCTAAACCTTTAACATTTACAGGGTTTCACCATAAAGCATGTTCAACTTCAATATGAAATGACTGCTTCACAAATAATGAGTTGAACCTTTAATACCTTGTAATAGCTGTGCTTTTTCAAAGGGACAGTATTGCTGTGGGAGTGGAGAAGTTCACTTGCTATGCAAAAATCTGTCCTATATCAATGATGGTTTTTAACCATGATATTTTCCTAGATTTAATGAAAATCTGGAAACCATTACGTTCTGAGTTTAAAGTTTTCTTTGGCTTTCCATTAACAATGAAATATACACATATATTTTTATAAAGTCAATATGTATATGCCAAAGAATTTAAAAATATCTCAGTTAAATTTTGTAGAATAAAAAACAAGTTGGTAAATATATATATATTATATAGCTGGTAATAAGGAACATTGTCTCTCCTTTAGAATAGACTTATTTCATAGGATAATTATATACGTACCATAGTCAAAATTAGAAAAATGGAAAGGTTGGNATATATATGAAACGTTTAAAAGCCATCAGTACACTGATTTTAGTTTTAAGTATAGATCACCTCTCAACACTAGTAAGAAAATGCTTTTATAACCACCAGAGAATCCATACCATTCATTTAAAAAATTAATTTCTCACAGAAAATATCACTCCATATACTAAATGTATAGCGCTGCTCTTTTTATATATCTTGGTTCTTTCAACGTCAACTCCATCCTCTTCTTCGATATCTTACAAAGGATGAAAATTTTTATGTAAGTTACTGATATTTGCTCTTAATTACAGCATATGATGTGTAACACAGTATGTGTTGCGCTTTTTAGTGCCAAAAAATCAATGAAAAGAGGAAAACTTATGTGGTAGGTTCAATTGACCTATTACTATTAATTACATCTCCTTTCCATTTGCCAAATGGCAAGCTTATAAATGTTTATACACCAGTCTTGCATTTCATTGTGTTTCTGATTTTAACTATCTTTCTCTCTTAGAACAAGATGGGATAGTGATTTAAAACTAACGAGTAGGGAAGAATTCACTTTCTTAAAAAGTAAACCTTCCCAGCAAGTTGTCAACAGTTAAATATTGATTTGTATATTTGGTACGTCATTTTTCATTCAGCAGCACTATCAAACAATGATGCTCTGTTTGTTCAACTTTTCTGGATCTTTCATAAGCTACTTTTCTTTTCCGCCAAAATAACAAGCAAGTTTTTAACAAAGAATGAATAGCTACACAAATAAAACAATATCTTATGTAAAAATGGGTCCCATTTAGCTCTCCTGCGGAAGGTATTCCAAAACACAAAAAGATACAACTGACACCAGCAAAACTTAGCAATCAATGACTCTCGATCCAGACTGCTTCCTCTTCCTGTAGCAATCCATCACTGTTGACACCTTATTTATTCTGGCTTTTCTTCCTTCCCCTTGCCTTCCTTCCCCTTGCCTTCCTTCGACTCCTCTCCTGCAGCAAACTGGTCGATGATCTGCTGCATAGATTCTCGCAGCTGGTTATTGTCTAGGATACCCTCTGCTCCACTAACATCGCCAACTTCAGTTTCTGTTGTAGTCACAGTTACTGGTCGCCCATCTTCCCCCATTACAGTCCTTGTATGAGTACGTGTGGTGACAACCCTGTAAGAATATTAATATTTGAATATGACAGGATGTTCCAATACTATTGTAGGTTAAAGCTGTTGAAGTTCATGCAATCAGACTAGCATTAAAATTCAGATTTACTCAAGGTAGAGAAAACTAATTTTCAGTTTATATGAGAATTACAACACTCAATACAAAGTAAAATATTACAATTCTGCACTCTTTCTTGTTAACTTCAAAGTCATATTTCCAAGAATTTCCTTGAATATCATATTGATTGGACCTTAATACTTTTTAGTAGAAGTATTTTTAAAAGCCATTTTGCACATATAGGCTTCCACCAGGATTTGAATCTGAGATAATTTTCATCAAAGGCAAACATGCTACCCCCATGGCTATCTGAAAGCCTATATACTTTTAAAAATAATTAAAGTTGAAGTATATTTTTGTATTCTAGTTTTTGTATTAGTGGCCTAGTAGCTTCCCATTGCATAACCTTTTAATGGAAGGATCACCAATTTTGAACATTCAAAAACAAAAGCAAAGTCATATACAGTGAAATGCTTGTCAGAATCTGGGAACAAAGGAGTACAAAAAGCCAATGAGTGAGAAAAGAGATGCAAGGAAGTTTGTGACAGAAAATTTGGCAGATTTAGTAGATATTGTAAACAATGAATGATTATCATTGTTAAAATTAATTTCAAATAATAATAAATAGATATGACAATTTTCATATTTTAGTGCCTTCAGTTTGTCAGGAGCTTATGACTAATTCTCAACTAAAACATGCATTAAATGCATGAAAATTTCCTTCTAGATTTAGGTTTTAAAAATATATAGGCATTCTCTATGCCTAATTGACCCGATACAAAAACTGTGCCTGAGTCTAATTAAACATCATGTGTTATAAATATTGATTTTTTTTCGAATGATTTCTGTTAAGGAATCACAAGTGTGAAAAATAGTGACATGACTGGGACTCGAATCCAGGTCTCTTACATTCCGGGCAGGCATTCTAATCACTGAACTACCAATTTGCATCTCTTCCACACTGTTTGGTAAGAGTGGAAGAGAGACAGTATGGTAGTTCAGTGCTTAGAATACCTGCCCAGAAAGTAACAGACCTGGGTTCAAGTCCCAGTCACTATTTTTCACACCTGTTATTCCTTGGGTTTCAGCTGCATGGATCTTCCATGCTAAGTTACACCTTTCCCTAATCCTCATGATTTTTGCTAAATTGGTAAGTGGTGTATATTATGGTCTAAGGAGCTGCTTTAAGTACTTACCACTCCTTTCTTCTAGGAGGAAGCAATTAGATTTAACATTTTTATATGGTATATTAAATAACAATATAATATGTTCCAAACTGCACTCTCTATTAAATCTTAACTGTCCAGTCAATACTAGAAAGCTTGATCTTTTTAGTATCCCTAATTTACAAAGAAATTCCATTTTCTATTTACCTTTTTACTGCATAGTTATAGAATCAAACAATTGTTGCAATGGATACTTATTTTGATACTTCCCCTTGTATGTTCAAACATTTATGAGGTCTAACCTTGTTTCATTTTATTATAATCATTGGTGATGCATTGTTAGCTGAGAATTTCTTATTTCATTCCTTACTTAAATATTCTAAGTCAATTATGGAAACTATTCTATGTGCATTTGTTTGATAATTGATTATAATTTTTGTACCTTGCAGAAGGGCTTTGCATATAAATAAAATATATATTATTATTATTAAATATGGCATTAAGTATAAAAGTGATCAAAGTTCTAGATCTTTCTACAGTTGTTACATAAAATATCAATCAGGCTTAGAGGTAAAATATAATGGATGACTTGAATGGTAGCATACCTTGACTGTGTGGTTGGTTGACCAGCAATGTACTCAGAGGTAGCTTCTGGATCCTGCATCTGGTAAAATTCAGAGCCTAGGGGGTAAATTCATAGTAAACACAATGAGAAGAGGAATCTGACATACATGAATAAAATGAAGAATGACAATATCAGTAACAAACTATTTCCTTATCTTAATGAAATGAGCAGAATCATTTTCATTTAAAATGATGAAATTGTGTAGGCCAGCCATTTAATATAGGATTATTACTCTAGGGAAATGACTTTTTAGGCCGACGCCAAAGTAAATTAAAATTATTAAGAAAATATTTCTTCAGCACAAATAATGAAGAATGTAATTGGATTTGGATACACATGTGTATTGGATACATTCATACATACATAATCTTGGAGGTATGTATAGATGTCTTTATTGGTATGCACACATTTATGAGTGTGCATTTGAACAGAGCAAGCAGAAGTGTACACACACATATATATGTTTATACATTTCAGTATGAATAAATATTTCAAAGTAAAACATGCTGCAACCTGAAATAAAACTAACAAAATGCCTTTCGACAGATCTGAAATTGGCACATTCTCTCACTCATCCACTCTTTCAAGCATCAACTCATCCATTCATCTGTCATGATGTAGCTTGTTAATATTAATGAAAATAAAAATATAACAACTATAGTTTCTGTTTACAACTTTTTAAGATAAATCATAAAGAAACAGAATAGAAACTTAACATCGAACCTCAAGGTAAAAATACTCAAATCAGAGCAATGATGGATAAACTAAAATTCAACCAAAACAAAAAACCTATGTGTAACCATGCTTAACTATAAGAAAAAATGGAGACAGTGTTAAAGGACATTAAGAGTAGGAGCCATAAGTAGACATTCTTGATTCTTCTAGAGCTAATGATTTTGAGTAAAGATGAATCACAGGATTAAGTAAGACATGCAGAACTTAAAAACTACCATATTATTATAGGGTTCCTCCACATCAATATGAAGATTGATCAATAATGACATCAATCAAATGATGAAAATATGCACATACATAGCTAAGACAATCTAAGAACTCTTTCCTGGATTCAGGATAATTGACAAGTTTGAGTCAATCAAAGAAGTAGACACCATGGAACTCTCAAATGGAATGGCACTACTTCTCTTATGAGCATAAAAGAGCTTTAGACAGAAAAGCCTCTCTTTTTCATTTACTTATCAGAGACGGTGCCTTCGCATAATCTTTAACAATGGTCCTAGGGAAGCACGACAAAATCTGTCATTCCATAAAACAGGTCCAGACATGCTTATTTAGATATCTGAGAAACACACAAAATATATAACGGAAAATGTAGACACAATAAAAGAGAGTATAAATGAAGAGTGTGTCAAGAGACAAAAGAAAGTAGCTGATATGGAGGACGATTGCAGGCTCGACTGACCCATTCCCAGAGAGAGTTCTCGGTGAGTTTTGAGGTCAAACAGCCAATCATGCTCCCTGACGTCACACTCCACATTATCGCTATCATCATCTATGCTAATGTCATGGATGGGACGAGGAGGTCGACTTCGGGGCACGGCTGCTGTGACACAAACAAATGAGCAAAGAATATGGATAATGATATTAGCATCATTGGGATGAATAAGGAGAATAAGGAAATATTAATTATAACATTTAAGAAGTTTTTGTGAGAATAACGAGAACATCAAATCCTTCAATTGTACTTATGGTGTTATTGTATTCATGATTGGGTCTTTACTTGGTGTATGGTGCATCCCTTCCATTGGTGTAATGTAAGAGATAATTAGGAATCACTTTCATTCATTACATTGTATTAGCAGTGTCTTTCAATGCAAGAGGTAATGTAAAATTATTTTTAATTGCAGTAACATCATAAATGTGATCTATAATAAAAAGAACCAAAATCTCAAAACAAAGAACATTTAATTTTTGGAGTACGAAGTGAGCATGAAATACAATGCCATTATTCTCATATTAAACAAATAAGGCCATTATGACTCAGCAACAGAAACAAGACTGCCAAACATGTCCTAGAATAAACAAACTACTATTTCTTAAAAAAAGATGCTCAGGAGTTACTTTTATATGAAAATGAAATTAAAAGAAGCTGAATTTGGTAATAGATTATGAATGAAATGGAGTTTCCAAGACATCAAGACATGTTCCAAAGCCTGATAAAAAATTATGTAAAATATCATGAATAAGTCATTAAAATTATTTACAAGAATATATTTATGTACAAAGTTAGGATATTGGCCAGGAAAATTATGCTTCAGTCAAAAGTTAAGAATTTTACATTAAAAGCCTCACGACCAACTGATAGAAGACTCATCACTTAGATAAAGGAGCTCTATAAGCTTGAATTTTCAATTAGATACCAATGCAAATGAAACAAGTCATTTTGTTTTCTATCTTAGGCCATGAATTTATATTATCTCGTGGTTGCTTTTAACATAAAAAGTTTTCAAATTTAAAACTAAGAACTCATTCTGACAGTATGTTTGTCAAACTACCTCCTTAAAAGTTTCATAGTATACATGCATATATAATAATTTTAAAATAACTGGTGATAACAGAAAAAGCCTAGAATTTTAAATATTTCAGCAAAGATGAAAATGAAAAACATGCTGAATGTGGAAAGGGCAACAGAAATTATAGATCAGAAGAATTTAATAAACTATAGATATGGAGGTAATATTAGAACTTGTTTGATAGTAAGGCATAGTTTCATTCATCTGCCAATATTACAAGAGTTCAATGTCATTCATTTTCCATTAAAGATTGATTTCCCCAACAAGAAGGATGTTTTTAGAAGATATTGAAATGAAAAATTATACAAATGGCTAAATAATGTCTTTGAAGATCAGAACTTTGCCAAATTAAACTTAAGTATTTGAGGAATGTGAAATGCATCAACAGATAAGGACGATTGGTATATGGTATTATTTCCAAACTATGCAAAAAGATATATATTCCTATAAACCTGAAATGACAAAACAAAAGCAAACGATCTAGAGGAGCAGCTTTGAAAATTCCAAGATATGAGAATCACTAAAATATAGATGTATGCTCCGTTAACCAAAAAATATAAAATCCAGAATGATAATTATTTTTTAATGTAGGATTTCTCAGCTTTCTATTATTTACCCATTTAACCATTTAATTTGTTTTTTTTTGTCCTTCCATATTACTGATATAACGATTCCATAAAAATTCTTGGAGTTAAGATTTTCTGAACAGTAAATGTGTCAGTTATCAGCAAAGTCATCTTACATAACAATGCCCTCAAACATATACAATGGCTGCATTTATATCAGAGAAAATTACAAACACTAAGAGTTCTAAAGAAAATTTTGTACATAATCCAGAAGTAGTTCATAGTTATGAATATTTAGATAAAACACTCTTCAATTTTTCTAAATAATTCTTTTATCAAAACAGAGAATAATAATTAGAGAAAATATGTTGAGACTTTGTGAGAAAGCAATAAAAATGAGATTTTACATAGTTTTCATGTTATGGCATTTAACAATTGAAAGCTGATCTAAAGGCAAATTAATCTAATATATATTTTTACTTTCTGATATGATACGCTACTGTGTCAATTTTGCAAACAGTTGTTTCTAGATAAAATTTCCAAAGTGTATCATAATAGCTTCTTCAGAAGCCTTTGCTTGAAATGTCTTAAATTTAAGAATACTGGAAAGAAGAAGCTCGAGATCTTTCAAACAGATCTGTAAAATTGTTTGAGAGATGAAGCAATGTCTACCTTCAATTCCTAAGATGGTCAGTTGATTTAGGAGACAATATGTCAACTATCTGAACTATTAATTTTTCATGAACTGAAAAAATCAATGCTCTTATATGGTTTCACCAAATATTTCACAACCAAAATATTGCAAATATAACAATCACTAAGTTGTCATTTGAATGCTAGAAACATTAAAATAGAAATTCCAACATTATAGCAGTATGTAGTAGTAACACCATAGCCAATATGAAATATTTTTCATATTAAAAAATTTAAGCATGCAAATACTGTCTAAAGAATACTTAAATATTGCCAAATTTTAAGCTCTAAATTGATTGTGCAAATTTCTTATTACATGAATGAAATTAATGAACAATAAATATTTAGACTAGTCAGATTTATTTGGCAGGGAGGGTTAATTTAAACTGAAGCCAAAATGATTACCTTTATGTAAATAAAAGTTTTGCATAAAATATGGTACTATAGTCATGCAACAGATAAAAAACATCTAGCGATTAAATAAATTCATATTTTTGAAAGGAAATACCTTAAGATAAAATTCAAAAAGAAAAAAAATACATGTGTATAAAAAGATACATGTGTTTATGATTATCAGAATTATTTCATATGTTTTCATGAAATGGAAAAATAATACAAATTTACTCTAAAGCAACTCCTGATTACATCATATTGGCATAGAAGACTTCCTGAAATAAGATATTTCTCGTAAGGCAAAGTGCAAATTCACATAATAACCAGCATGCTCTATGAACTGAAACTAAAATTATAAAGGTAAGCGATCAAATATAAACATGAAAAAATACTACATGGGCTAACCTACTTGCAGATGGCTACAAGCAAGCATTAGTAACTGAGAAACATGAAAATGGTACATAGAAATGTGCAGCAGAAAGGGTAAAGCAGACAGAAAAGCAAGTAAACCTTTTCTAACTCCATTATTTTTCTTTACACACATAATTTTCTATTTTCCACAGAATATAATCCATATTATGTTGATATTATTGTTGTAATTTGCACCATTGGATCTATAGTAGATATATCTGTGTACAGTTAAAACAAGAAAGAAAAGCTTAATCATTAACTGGAATGAAAGAAGCATCAAATTGGGCTATTTTCCAATGTAACTGTTTCCTTGGATAATGTGGATCCCTAGTAATTCACCTCTCAAAAACACACTTCATTATTATTTCCCTTTCTTGGACAAACATTCCTCAGTTTCATTATTAGAAAGTGTGGAGCCCTAGGGAAAAGAAGCATTAATATGTATAAATTAGGTAAAAGAACACTTTTAAAAAGTGATTCAATTGATACCTTGGATTATGTAAGAATGTGTAAGTGTTTATGGGCAGTAAAATACACATACAAGACACATAATTTTATTTCTTTACAACTTCTATGGGAAATTTGAGTAGCCACTGAAGGTTGGAAAATAGAGAAAAACTACACTTAGAAAGGTAGCACCATTCTGAAGGACAGTTGAAAGCTAAAATAGACAACAAAAGGGAAGAGGAAAGTTCACATTCCATGTTCTTTTGGGATTGCTTTTTGTCATCATTTATAAAGATCAAGAGAAGAAACCATCCTCTACATAATGGGCATCAATTCTTTGAGAAAGATGAATTCAACCATCCATACATTCATTCATCATTTACACAGAGACTACCCAATGGAGAGACAATAGTGCTACAGTCACATTCACACATATACAGACTTATTCCGTGCCAAACCCTACTTAGCAACTTAGCTTATCACATCAACACTACAACAGAGAGCAAACTTGTGCACAGCTTGCACTTAAATATTATTTTCTTCTTCCTTACTGCAAACAGCTCAGGATGTGAAGCTCATAGTTTATTACTCACAGAATATTTTATACTCATATATAGACATCTATATATGTGTGTTTATTTATACGCACCTATGAATGCATATTGGGGTCTGTGTGTTTATGTATGAACTTATGTGTGAGTATGTGTATGTATATGCATGTATGTATATATAAATACATACATACATGCATATAAATAAATGCACATACAAACATAAGTAAATTATACATACTCACACAAAGACTTAAGTATAATTGCCAAGCATTGAAAAAAAGGAAAAAAAATACACAAACAGAAGAACTGAACAGGACATTCCATAAACAACACACGGAGAGTGAGGAGAAAAGAAAATTGTTTTGGATGAATTATTAACCTCGCATTGTTGTGGAAATTGTTGCTGTTGCATCCTCCTGGATCATGTGTTCCACATCTCCTGTCTCTCCTGAGCAGAATAGAGGGGAAAGAGAGAGAGAGAGAAAGAGAAGAGAGAGTGTGAACATTAGTTCTTTCAATAATGCCCAAAAACAATGGGCAAACATCCATTCACACACATCCATACCTCCCTAAAGCTTTAGAATTTTATTATAATTCTTAGTACAAAGGGAATTGCTGCATTTCTGGAGGTTTGTTAGAATTCTATTTGTGAAAGCAGTCAAGCAATTATGTTATAAGGAATATATCTTTTCTAAGAAAATGACAACAACAAATTACAATCAACAAGTTATTCATTGCAAATGAACATTTATCATTGAGAAATTGAAAAGCCACTTCCTTTGAATATAGAAGAATTATAATTTGTTATGGGCCACTATTCAGTTATGGACTGTTAATACTATCAGTCATTAATAACAAAAGGAAGATTTCTCCAAAACCATTACTTGTACCCAGAATATCATGCAGTACATGCACAATTAGTAATAAACATACTTCAAAAGATGGTAGGATTTTGAATAATAAGAGAAAAGAAGAAAAAAAATGAAAATTACCAGATTGTAAATTTTCAAAATCTGAATTTAAGTCACACAAAATATCTGGAAATACTATGATGAATAGAAATATCATACCTAGAAGATATTACTGTATTTTGATAAAACATCAAACTAGCACAACAATTAAAACTGAAAAAGGAAAGTACAGACCCTCAATTAATCCAAAAAATAAAATATTCTGGAAAAGATACTAAAAGAACAGAAAATGGATTACTAAAAGAACAGAAAGGAACAGAATGGGTTTATGATGGTATCATGATGGAAATGAGTGGCCCTCTACCTGCTAAAGAGGAAGTTAATCCTGGCCGGGAAGGATAAAGTGTTTCAGAAGGATCCTGGGAAGGATGGGTAGGAACTGTATGTGAATGGGTTCGAATGTCATGTCCAACTGTCATATGAGTTACTTCTGTCTTCGGAGTCAATTGAGGAAAGTCTACCGGCATAGTTAAAGGGTCTCCTTTAGTAGCAGATGTAGATGCCCCTTTTGTGCTATCTCTAATGTGACCTGCGCCATCTGATTTTGAAGAAGTAGCATGACTGGTGTAATCTCCCATCTCCTTTGTTAAAATTGGATCAGATACACCTGATACAAATTCCTCTGCTCCTAAAACAAATCGCTTTTGAACTACCCTTGTAACATGAACATTGCCATGTTTATCAGTCTCTTCTGATTCATGTTCTTCTTCTCCTGGAGCAAACTGTTTTACATAGGATCTGAGCTGCTCCTCTGCATCAGGACCAGTGAATGTTACATGCTGAATGGTTGGTGGAAGTCGCACAGTGCGGTGAATTATGTGAGAGAATCCAGAGGCTTCCCCTCCTTCTCCTTCTTGAACTGGTTCAATAACTTCAGTGACATATGCAGTACCCCCACCTTTCACCTCAGCAGTATAACCTATTGCACTATCTGTACTTCCAGAAATCTCACCTTCTCTAATAAAGGAAGAGCTTTCTCCTTGATAACTATCATCAAATAGAACAGATGAAAGGGCAGAGGAAGCTATACATGTAGGAGACTGAGGTCCTTTAGAAACTAATGATGCAGCAGCTGCAGCCATAGCCTCAGGATCAAGAGTGTCAGTACTCGAAACCATTGTTGCAGATCCTCCACTAGTAAAACTTGAAGACATAACAGAATCAGTTTCATACTGATACGTAGCATGGGTCGCAGTAGAGCTACTTGGCTCAAGAGAGTCAGTACTACAAACCATCATATCTCTTTGAGGATCTTCTGAAGGATCGCTTCCTCTTAAGGGACGTCCTCCCATAGGTGGTATTACACCAGCCCCACCACTATCTTCCTCTCTTCCTGATGAGCTAAGATCCCCCTCTTGACCACTTGAACTACTATGATCTTGCACTGGTGGGCGTTGAATCACACCTATCACATGAGAGGCCTCTTCTTCAATTGAATCCACACTTGTTGTCATATTATCCCTATATTCCTCAGCACCAAATGATTTCAGCATACTTTGTTGATCTAATTCTAACGAATCTGTACTTGCAACCATAGTACCACTAGTTGCCATAGCTTGGAATTCAATAGAATCAGCACTTGTTGTCATTGTATCCCCAGACCTAGTTGTTCTAAGGTCCAATGAGTCAGTAGATGTCTGGAGTGGATCATGATGTCTTATTGGAACTCTATCAGAAATAACAGTCTTAGGTTCAATGGAATCAGTACTTCCTTGCATAACATCATCTGCCATAGCAGCATCTCCTTCCATTAAAGAATCTTCATCATCATAATCCTCTATACGCCTTTCCTTAAGTGATTCTACATCAAACTGTGTTGTAGTAGAATGAGCTGACCCTGCACTGATTGTTCTAGATGCAACAGCATGGTGAGCATGGGGTGCTACTGTTGCAGTAGCTACAGCAGCTGCAGCAGCTGCTGCAACTTCTGCCACATGAGGTAAGTGATGATGATTGTCAGTGTCCTCTTCTTCCTCTAAAATCTGAGAATATGAGGAATCAACATCAAATTCATGAACTCCTTCAGTGAATTCTTTAGCACTGGACTTAAGACAAGATTTCTTTACTTCTTCAGTTTTCATTTTGTCATAAATCCTTTCAGTTACAATACTTATGCCTCTTGGAGTGGCAATAGCTTTTGAAAATGTGTCAGATGCCTCTTTGATTGGGCCAATTATTCCATGTCGATCATCATGAGGAGGTATCTCTTTTTCAAATTTCTCAACATTTGATTGGGCCTGCCGAATGATTTCATCGATTTCAAACATTCTCTTTTCATAATCGTCTGAGTCAGAATTATTTCCACCAACATCTTCTGCATTACCACCACCTGTCTCACTTATTGTCTCACAAGACTCAGATTCAGATACTTGACTTTCATGACCCTCCTCTATTTCTGATAGTAAAGCTTCTTCTTGCCGAGCACGAGATTCTATCTTGGCAGCTTCAATGCATGCAGATTCTAACCTTTCGAATTCCTGCAGTGAACTCAAAGATACATCATCTCCTTGACCATTTCTACTACCTGTCTGCTTCCGCCCCACAGCCGCTCCATTTAATGAGTCTTGAGACCCTAATGAAGTTCTTCTAGGATCAGAACCAGCACTTCCTACACTCCCTGCACTTCCAGATGCAACAATTTCTCTCTCTAGCCTCTCAAACTCCTGAAGAGAAGACATTGATACATCATCGTGTTCTCCACTTCGTGTAAAAAATTTTCTTCCAGCTAAAACATCATATTCAGGAGTCGAACTTAAAGACTCCTTGCAGCTCCCTAGGCTTCCAACTTTACTGCTACTAGCAGTGCCATCATTTTGCTCTTCTTCTTCCCTTCTTTCTTCTATATCTTCGAGTGGGCCTCTTTCAAAATCCATCTCATAGCCATACCCAGGCATTCCAGGAATTATACCTATTCCAGATGAAGATGACATTTCACCTTGGAATTGCATTTCAATCCATTTCTTTCCAGCTTCAACTTCACGATCATACTCTGTTTCAACTTCAACTCCATAGCCACCTGGAGCTCCAGCATGTTCAAATGACATTTCATATTCATAAAGTCCTTCAGAATCACCTTCCATTAGTTCTTGGCCAGGTTGTCTCTCTGGAATTTGAGCATACCCTTCTCTTTGATAATATTCACTTCCTAGTGGTTGATCAGCTGGGTAATATCTAATTTGTGTCATTCTGGTAGAAAGGGGAGGAGGAGAAGACACTAAAAGATCTTCAACTCCATCATCTTCCTCAAAATTTTCTTCATTCTCATGTTCTTGCTTTATAAGTTGGATTTCTTCTCTAATGTCACCAGAAATATCTTCTCCATGCATATATGCTGCTGCTTCAATTCCATGAAGTTCAGACTTTTCAATCATCTCAAATGAATCACTGGTTGGGGACCCAGGAAGGGATGTGGAAGAGGGCATTTCCTTAACTTCATGCAGATCAGCATTGAACTTTCCTCCTGTGCATTCCCCGTCCAACCTACCTGGCACGGGGACAGCAACAATCGATGCCACCGATGAGGTCAACTCCTCTGGTTCCTCAGGTTCCTCGAAGATGGCATCGCCATCAGCAGAGGTCTCCTCCCCAAGGACATACTCCTGACCTTGATCTGTGTCTGTGTTTTCAGAGGATCGTTCAGAAGCATGACTGGAGACAGATGCAGGGGTTTGTGGAGTGGATGTCTTACCAACAATATCAACATCGTCTGTTATCTCTGCTGCATCAGTCGCTTCCTTTGATGATGTTTGATGGTATGTAAATTCGTCAAAATCTTTAGATTTGGGAGTCATGTGTTCAGTCACTGTTATGTCAGGAATGTCTGAAGCTGCAACAACTGTAACAGCTTTAGGAATAGGCTTTTTCTGAGCATCTAGCATCATCTTATCCTCTTCTTCAGTTTCTAATATGGTATCAGGATGGGATACTGGTAAGGTTGGGGTTATACGAGGAACCATTTGGAAAGCAGCTTCAGCTTCAGCCATCTCACCCTCTTCCAGAGAAAAAGGGTGTGTTGGTGACGTTGGAGATGTAGGTCTAGAAGGTGTTTTTTCTAAGGCCTTTGCTAGACCAGAAATAGATTCTTTGTCAACTTTCTGTTCTACCAGTTCACTAATAGAGTCTCTCTTGAAGGAAGAAGTATATCCAGAGGTTAGTTCTGCTACACTAGTTTGTGTCTCAGAGGAAAGTTCTTCATCTTCTTCTTTTTCTATCAGATTATCTGGATAGTCTAAGGGTGGCTCAGGGGTTTTGGGTCTTTCTATTGGATCTTCGATTTCATCTCTTCCCTCATCATCTTCGAGAAAATCTTTTCCACTTCCATCGGAAAATTGTTTTAATAGTTCAGTGAGTTCTGAATCTGGACGATCATCTGAGAAACCCATTTCAGAAGAAAAAGGCCGATGGCCACCTTCAGAATCAGATTTACTTATTAATGACTCTGCTGTAGACTGAGGTCTACTCCCCACTATTTCCTTCAAATCTACCTCAGCATCTTCTTCCTCTCCAATCTCAAATGAGGGTTCATCCAATGATGCTACTCGAATACTTTGCCCCTCTCTACTAGCTGATGTGATTACTCCTTCCCTTAAATCATGATGAGACCCTACTTTTGACTCAATCTGATGTGATGTCTCTACATCAGATGTATCATCACTTTCTCCCTGTTGCTCTTTTTTAGGATAAGTTTTCTGGAGCAGAGGTATATGTCCTTGCTCTGAATGCTTTTCAGGCATTGCCTCCTTTTCAGTGATTTCCTCACTTTTCCTCTTTTCCTCTTCTAGTGATAGTTTATTAGGTGTAGGAGAATCCTTGGATCTTCCTTTAATTGGGCGAGGAATCATGGAAGGCAAGAAACTTGTACTCTCCTTCCTGCGGTGCCCCAACTCTCGGGGGGTCTTCTTCTTATTTTCTTCAAAATCATCATATTCTGGAGTATAATCTACTTCTGTAGGCCCATTTCTACCTTTGAATTCTTCGGATTTTCCTGTACCTTCTTTAAAGAATGTCTCATCTGCCCCTTCCTCTTGAGGAAATGCATCTGAATGTGTATCTGCTATATCCTGGGGCAAATCAGTAGGAGATGATTCATAAGTCATAACCTGAACCTCAGAAGTTACTTGTGTGCATACACTCTGAACCCCTAATTCACTTTCTACAGATGAAGTAGTAATAGTTACTGAGGAAGGTGTACCCTGCATAGGTAATCCAGTTGATGTTCCTGATTCCATCGTTCCCTTTTCTAATAAAACTACTTTTTCCTCTATGATTGATTTTATGCCAGCATCAGATTCCTCTATGCTTAAATGCTCAGATACTACTGAAGATGTCAAACCACTTATTTGATCAGATGTAATAGAAGCATCCATCCTATCAGATTCTCCAGAATGCTTTTGGGCTTCTATTACTGTCCCTAGGGAAGAAGTGATTGAAATGCTACTAGCAGTTTGTCCATCATCAAGGCTAAATGAGGCTAATGAAAAATTTACTGCAGATGAAACTGGAGTTTCAGAGCGTGGGCTATCTGTTATAATTGGTCTTGGTTCTGGATGGAATGTCATCTCGCTGGAACGCTTCATGCGTGAACGGCTCTCTGCACTACCAATATTAAATTCAGAATCTTCTGCTTCTTCATGTTCAGGTAATTCTGCCTCTTCATCGTCTGGCTCAGAAACCTCTCCAGGATATTCAGCTACTTCTGATTCACTAATTATTTCAAATGGACTTGGAGGACATTCTGCAGCAGGAGCCTCAGCACCACTTCCACTACCTTCATCTTCCTCTAATGATAGTGACTCATGTCCTTGAAATAAACCTGCAGTCGTTCTAGGTTCACTTGTCCCTTGTGACTCACCTTTGATTATGTGCACAGGTATTTCTGTGTCATACGGTTCTGAAACCTTGCACTCAACAGCTGTTTGTGCTAGAGTTGTACTAGTAGCTGTTTCTTCATCTTCTAGTAAAGTGCTTGTTCCTGTTACACCTTCCATATCTCGCTCTAACTCTAAAGCAGATGGGACAAGAGTTTCAGAAGCCTCACTAGATACCTCAATGCTAGCAAGATGACCTGAGCTCTCTGAGTCTAGAGATTTCATAGACTCCCGAGATGAAAGGGAGCTCACTGCAGTTCTATAATCTTGAGATGTAGTTGTGCCACCTGACCGACCTGAATAATCAGCAGAAGCACTTAGTGCAGTTTCATACTCAGAAGATCCAGTTGTACCATGTCCGATGCCTACCCCACTCCCTATTCCAATCAACCCTTCAAAATCAGAGGAGCAGGGACGACTAAAAGTTCGACCACTGTCAGATGTTTGCTCAAAAGATTGATAATGACTTTCACCTGAACTAGACCAACCCTCAATATCTGCTCCAGAGCGCCTCTCAGAACCTCTAAAAGTTCCTCCTGAGCCTGATGACTCAGCATCAGAACGTTTGTCAGGCCTACTTCTCCTTAGGACTACAGTAGTTTCACTCCCATCAGGACGTTCTAATCGAACCATTTCACTTTCACTGATCAATCCCATAACTCTTTTCCCAGCTATTGATGAAGAAGAAGATGATTCTTCAATACGAGGTGGGGATTTTAATGCACCTCCAGCCTCATCTTCACTCGAAGTTCTACCCAATAATTCTTCATCAGATACTTTTGCCTCTTTTGCAGCTGCAATTATATCACTTTCTTTACTTCTTGCCTCATCTTCACTTAAAGCCAATGCTGATGGATCTTCTTCAAATACATTTGACTTTCTTATTGCAAGTGAATCACTTTGGCATGGTTCAGTGGTACCTTCTGACTTTTCTACAGAAGCAAATGTTTCCATACCAGAAACTTCAAAACTGTCACTAATTCCTTTTGTCTTCTTAACAATAATAACACTTGAATCATATGGTTTATCAAATACAGTAGAACTTGTTCCCTCCTCAAATACTTCACCTGAGAAAGGCATTCCAGTGTAAGATTTTTGTTCCATTTCTACTTTAAACTGACGTTTCTTATCTTCATAATCCTTTCTAAACTCCCTGCTCAAGTCTCGGCTTGGTGATGTACTTCCATCAAACTGCACCACTTTTTGCTCAGATATAGTCGTAGTTTTTGAGCATTCCTTGATTACACGGTCTTCTTTAGTTTCTTTAACTAAAGTCTGCCGTCTAGTCTCCTCTGACTTTACAGTCACGGCTTCACCTAAATCATCAGATATTTTTGATTTTTCTGTCTCAGATGAAAATTCTTCTGTTTCTTCTTTCCGAGAAACCACTTCTGACATAGATAATTTGACTTCCTCAATTAACTTTTTCTTAACGCCATCACTTTCATCCTCAATTTCTTTTCTAGCTTCTTCTCTTTGATTTTTCTGCAAATTTCCTTCAATGACATCTCTTTCAACGGATACTGTTTCATGAGAAACTGAATCAGGTAAATGTACCTGACCTTCAGTCAATATTGTGGAGTGCTTTTTCTCTTCTTCACCAACAATCTCTGCTTCTACACTGCTCATACTTATGGCTTTCCCTTCTCCTGTAATAGAATGTTCCTTAGCAGTACTTTCCCATGACTTGATAGTACCCTCTGTGTGATCCTTGAATTTTTTAATGTGCTCTTCTTTAATAAGTTCCTTATCATCCTCTTGGTCTCCAAGTAATTTTCTTTCCTCTTCAGTCACTTCCTTAACAGTAGCTTTCAAAATGTCTTTTTGTTCAAGCTGTATGCTTGTTTTAACAGGGACACCATCCACTACATATTCTGTTATTCCACCAGTATTTTCATGCAATATGTCTTCACTACTGTCCTCATATTTGTTTTGCATCTTCTGGAAACCAAGAACCTTGAATTCAAATTCTGATGGAGACTTTTTCTTGCTGGCTATATCATCTTCCCTGGGATATTTTTCATCTTCCTTTCTCTTCTTATGTTGTTCCAGTAACTCTTCTTGAGCTGCCTCCAAAGATTCTCGAACCTCTGCCAATGTCTTTTTAACTACTTCAACTTCTTCTTCTCTCTCTAATTCAACTAAATTATCTTCATTCTCTTCTTTAGTAGTTATGATTGCAGTTTGAAGTTTTTCAACTGGAGAGAGATCAGCTTCACCACCACTACTTCGTAAATCTTCATCTGTAATTTCCAAACTGGATGTTGTATCACCCCTACCAAAATGCTCTTTATGCCCTTTAGGCATAACTGATTGAGGTAGTCCTCCCTCATGATAATCCTCCTGTTCTACTGGATGCATATCAGTTTTCAAAACCTTAGATGTCAGTAAGTGAGAATCTGAAACATCTTTCTTGGTTTCAATTAGTTCTTGTTTGGGACAAACAAATTCGACTTCAACAATATTTTCTAGCTCTATTGTTTCTTGCTCAGGAATCATCCTTAGAAAACTACTTCTTTCAGCTACTTTCACCTCTATTTCATCAACTACCTCTTTTGCTATAATTTGGGCTTCTTCCTCAGATATATCAATGGCTTGAGCCTCTGTAAGTGATATTTCTTTTTCTTCTCTAAGATCATCAGAATGTTCAGCAGATTTTAAATCGTCTTCATCTTCTTCTTTTTCAACTATGATTTGTTTTTCTATTGGTATGTCAGTTGTAACCTCTACAGCCATTGAATCACTAGATTCTTGAACTGGAACTTCCCATACAGTGTCTGGTAATTGCTGTTGTGAAACAAAAACATCCTTTCCTTTTGAATCTTTTTCCAAAACAACCATATCTACTTTGTCGATTTCATCTTCTTGTAGTGATAAATCATATCCTTCACTTGATCTCTTCATTTCATCAGTTTTCTCAAATTCATCATCTATCTTTTCTCTCCCTTGTTTGCATTCTTCTTCTACTCTTACTCGTTCGAACTCTTCCATATCCTCTTCAATTTCTCTTTCTTTTTCAGTGCCTTCAATTTCACTTTTATCTACATGAACTTCAAGAGAATCGGATGGCCTAGTTATAGCTTCAGTTTTATATTGTAACATTTCAGCAACACGGCTACTAATAACATCTTTTGATTCCTCAAATTCAATATCCCGTGTAGACTCATGAGCATCTCCTTTTTCCTGCAAATGTAAGAAATCAGAATCTAACTGAACTTCATCTTTCTCATGATGTTCCTCAACATCTGCATGTATTTTGGTTTCTGAAGATACATCAGTTTCAGAAATTAATCTAGAGGTTGAAAGTGAGGTTACAGCATCCTCTACAATTTCTGACACAGGTCCTTCTGAGATGTCAAGTTCTGATACTGTATATATGTTGTCTTCAACACTTTTTGACATTTCCTCCTCTGAAGGTGGGGCTGACAAATACTTTTCAGCCTTTTCCACTTCACCCTTCTCCTGTATTTCTTCTGCACCTCCAGAGGTTTGGCTTATAGACAGGTCAATTTCAGTTGACTTTGTATCATCGCTTTCATGCCTGGCAGATCTGAAATCAATTTTCTCAGTATGAACTGATAAGTCATCTTCTTGACTTGGAGGAGATATTATTGAAGGTTTTGTGATCTTCTTCTCAAACACACCAATGATACTTTTCACAGAAGTTTCCTCAGCAATGGCTTCACAATGATCTTTATCATATGGAAGACTATCGGTTTCAGGAATACAAATATCATCTTTTAACTCAAAAACTGATTCTTTTACAGATTCAACTGACATTTGAGCAAAGCCACCTGGGATTTGTGTGACTGGATGACCTTCAGACGCACGACGAAATCTTGCAACAGGTTTGGTCTGGTCTTGATCCAACATTCCAACATCTTGATGAAATAATGCCTTATGCTCAGGAGATGGTTCTTCTTCTGGTTGAGTCATTAACTGTTCAACAGCCATTTCTTTCTTTATTTGTGCTTCAAAGAACTGCTTCTTTGCTCTCACTCCTCCACCAAAACCTGATGGTGCTGGAGGCATACTAGCTTCAGAGGGCAAAGACACTGACCTTTCATAAATTCGTCTAGGAGCAGCAGAAGGAGGGAGGCTGGGCAATGGTGTATGTTCATCAGCTGTGGTATCTTTTGTACCATCACTTGTCATTTCAATCTCTTCAGATTCTTTTATATCAATCTTTTCAACCCCCACAAACCCCCTATTATCAAAAGCCATTGGAGCTCCACCACGTTTTGCTAAATATTCTGCTTCAGAATCACTACTTTCTGCTTGGCTATCTCGAGAAAGGGACTTAGACTGTAATGATGACAATGTGACTGCAGAATCAGTTGGAAGAGATACTGATGAGCTTTTCTCTTTAACTGTACTTCCAGAATCTAATTCAACCTCTTGATCTGAAATATCAGATCCTGTAAATGTTGACTGCCCTGCATCGGCAAATAAGCGCATACGTATTGTTGAGTCACTCTGAGTACCTGTCTCTGTATCACTTTCTGCTATTTCAGATGTTATGGATGTAGAATCTACTGGCTTTGTAATTACTGCGCTAGTTGCTACCATTGAGCGAGGCCTTGGGACAGGAGTTACCATGGATGAACTGCTAGGAGTTTCTTGAGATGCTGATGTTTTCAATACTCGCTTAGTTACAATATCCTTTGATACATCTACTACTTGCTTCCCTCCCTGAGTCATCTGTTCCCAAAACTTTTTCCTATCTGAATAGCTTTGAATAGTCTCCTCTACAACATCTTCAGTATCAACAAGAGGCAGCTGGGGCTGCATTTCTGAATAATAAACAGTCTCAGTGGTTTGTTTGGTCATAGAAACGTCAACATGGTCATCAGATGAGGACTGAGGGTCAAGTGAGGTTGATGTAGGATGTGATTTGGATGTGGAAGGGATTTTGGAGCCAGCGGCAGGTGAGTAGTATGATAGGCCTTCGACCTTCAGGGTCTCCTCTATCCGTTCCTTGTGATCCCCATCTGTTAGTAGTCTGCTCTCTAGAATTAGAGAGCAACTCTGTGAGATTTAGAAGGCAGCAAATCAATGCAAAAAAGGTTGGCATGAGTTTGAAATTCTCATCAGAAGTTAATATGTTAGAAGCAGATAAACAAGAGTCCACACCTTCCATGTCACATACTTAGAAGATAAAATATTAAGAATACTGGTCTTTAAAAGTTAATTTACAATTATTATGTCTTTCAGAATTATGACAAATGTTCATGCAGGAATAAGAGTGAGCAACAGTTAATAACACTAAACCAAATTAATTTAACTCTACAATTCACTTAGTATGTTTTACCACCCAATAATCTACCAACAGAATATATATATATATATTAATGTTTGACTAAATTCCTGAAATTTTGCTCAGCAAATCTCCTAAATTTCAGTCTTTTCAAAGAAAGTGTTATCATAGAGTAAGGTTTTCATAGAGGATATAATTCAGCAGATTAAATGTTGCACAATCCACCTCAAGATCATGAAAGCTGAAAAAGAACATTAATGACAGAGACACATCAAGAAATATTAGTGATTGCTTATAAACCTGAAATGATAAAAAGCTTTGGAAGAGGACAGTAATGGCCAAAGACAAAGTTAGCAAAAGAGTTTCAGATAGTAAAATATGACAGCTAAGTGATGTCTTCATAAAGCAATGCCAGATCCAGATCTGCAAGCAAGGATACACCTTTCTACCTGAGACTGTAAATAATGCAGACCCATCCGCAGAATCAACACTTGCAGCATCTTCAATATCTGAACCACTGGAACTCCCCACAGTTCTGCTTGTTCTCAATGTCCTTGATCTGGGTACAGGAATGGGCAATCCTTCACCGTCTGACTCACTGTCCACTAAGTTGATCTCTCCCCCATCACTGAATATATCTCTTTTTAGAGATTTATCTTGTTCTGCCTTGCAGATATCAGAGTCAGGCGAACAGGATTCATCATATGAATTAACAGTGTGTCGATATGGTGTGCTAGTGGCAGTAAGGCATAATTGATGACTGGATGAATCAGCTGCATCCTTACCATCACATTGCTCTGAGACCGCCTTTAAAATTCTGCCTTTCTTATTATCCACCAAATTTATCAAATTATTTTCAGAAAGATTAGAGGAAGGATCAGGTTTGGAAGATGCATTCAGGATATCAACTGCTATAGGGGTTAATTCATTTTTATCTTCATTCTCAGTCCTGAAGTCCCATTCAATATCTATATTGGAACTGACTTCATCCAAGTGATTGTTTGGGTTAATATCTACATGAATTGCATTCCACTCCTTATCAGCATCAGAAACTAATTTTGTTTCCGCTGGGAATATATCAACAACATCACTAATTATACTACTTGACTCTTGATTTGATGGTGCAACAGCATCATGCAGGTCATGGGTTCCTTAAGGAAAGGCAGAAAGACAACATAAATAAATAAAGGAAAATGTTCAGATTCAATTTCAACACAAAACAAAAATGAAAGCAAAATGTTCACTCCATCTGCATATTAGAAAAAGCAAATTAAAAGGATCCCAGGAGAGCATTTGGCTATGTTTGTTCTTACAAAAAGAGTGGATTAACTGAAAATGCAGAAATACTAAAAATAAGTCAATGTTAATATATTTTCCTGGTAGCCACCTTGGCTCAGCCAGGAAAAAAAAACAAGAAGCATGGTGAAATAATAAATAAAAAGAATTTTATCTTGGTTAAAAAGGATAGGTTACTTATATTTTGTAAAGAATTCTACAAACATAAAACTCGCAGATGAGAAAGAATTATCTAACATTATACTATTGGTTTCATCTTTGGCTAAAACTCTCGTTTGTAGTCAACATCTTCTTTGCTTCATATTGCATTGTAGAGAGAGAGAGAGAGAAACAAAATATAGTTCATCAATGATTCAAATACTTGTTGAACAACTTCTCTGACAACAATCTTATTAGATGGAACTGATGAAAAGAACAGTCTATTTATATTTTCCACAGCTAATAAATAAAGCATCATCAGGAATTTTCCTACAGCCTACTCTAATATATAATACACTTCTTTCACTTTTAGAGTATTTACTGATAAATTCATCAGAAATTGTTCATTCCTTCGGTTCTTGTATTATCTTCCTCTAATATGCGCTTAATATCCTCAAGGCATTTACAAATCCTTTCTTCATCATTTACACTGGAATGTTTCTAACCTAATGAAGATAAAACTGCTTGGTTATCTGCATATAGTTGCCTTCTTAGTATGCCCAACTGCAGTGATATATTCATTAAAATGTAAGGTCTAAAAGACACAATTGGTCCTGTTTCAAAATTAAAGGTGTTATTTACAATGGTCAAGAATCCAAACTCTCCATATGAAAGTCATAGTTTCTTAAAGGATGCATAGGAAAATACAGTTTTTGTAATTAAAACTAGGGTATGTCTCCATGCAGATCTTTTACAACATATAGATGTGGCATAAAACAGCACAAACTTTAAATTTCAGTATATGCATGAATGCATGCAAAAGCATGTATACTGTACACACTTACAAATAAGTACATACACTTCTGAACTCCTTTGCATTCAGTCATACATATACCTGGTGAAGTGTTTGCTAAAACATTCCCATACAAAAAGGTTAGGCTGAAATAAAAGGTAAGGGAAATCAGCAAGAAAGAATCTTTTTCAAAAAACTAGCAGCACTGAACATCAGTAAGAAATAACATTGAAGATGCCTTCTTAATCTGACAGAATCAAAATTCCTAGGATTTCTACTCCAAAATTTTTTTGCAGAATACTACTTTCAAGAGCATGCATGCCTAGTACCTTCTAATTGTGGATGAGTCGTACTTTCAGTGGAGCCAACACCACCTTTGGTGTCATCATCTTCAGGCAAGATGGAGTCCAGTTCTCTTTCTGGTGTATCCAGATCATGGGAATGTGTATCCCAGTCCTCTGATGGCTCTTCCAACAGTTCAGTAAACACTTTTTGAAAGTCTATTTCTGTTCCTGCTAGCTCTTCAGTTGATAACTGAGATGTCATCCACTGGAACTCCATCTCCCGACTTCGCTCCCTAGCACTAGGAGTCTCTTCCTCTTCGACATCTTCCTTGGAAGTTATCTCTTCATCTAAGGTTTTTGATGCTATCCTTTCAAATCGGCGCTCTGCTTTCCTTACCCTTCGTTCAATATGCTGAGAGGTAGCATCATCTCCTTCATAGGATTGTTGCAATGGCAGATCAGGTTCAATGCTCTCTTCTGGTTGTAGTAATGGTGATACCTCTCCTTCATCATCTGAGGACTCCAAACGAAAGATTGGGCGATGTCTCTTTTCCTGCTGGGGGAGAAAATTCTCAGCATTCCCATTTGAAGGGGTTTTCTCTGCTTCAGATATTAGAAGATTCTGCATATCTTTATCTACAGTTTTGGTGAATTGAAGAGGATGCTGTTCAGGCATAGATACTATATCTGGAGAAGAATTAATTTTGCACATACTCTCAGACCATTTTTCATTCTTGTTTTCTGCATCATCATCTTCATCTCCTGGCTCTGTTACAATATAGTGTTGCTCACTGAAAACAGATTCTCCTTCAGATAGATCACTTGATAGCTGAACAACTTCGAGAGGAGTTTGTCTTGTACCATGCATAGCTAATCCAGGCACTGCACGACTAAAACTTCTACGTTGTAGGGTAGGTGTGGTAACATATGGCTGTGACACACTATCAGATTCAATCCTCACATCTTGAGAGAGCTTAGTTTTCTTGTTTTCTGGGAACTGGTTTGGAAATCCAACATCTTCCACTGTACCACCAATACCATCTGTATTTTTTGGGACACTTTCACTAAACTTATTCGTAGGAGCAAAATGCTTAATGTATTCTGGAGAATTAAGTTCGTCATCAAGTAAATCAGGCACCTCATCTTCTGTTTTTGTTTCAAACTGGTCAAGGTTGCTAGAGGGGTGTCTGCCAGCCATTGCCAAATCAATATCAAAGCCATGCATTCCCCCAGCTGTTAGCTCTTCAATAAGTGCATTGTCAGCTGAGGTGCTGGTAGATGAGAGGAATGGAAATGGTTGAGGAGGTACAGAGCTAGTAGGAGCAGTAGTAGATTCACTGGAGCCTTTATCCATATCCCTCCTCTTTGGTGAATTTTCAGCTGGAATTTTAGTCAATACTATGCCTTCCATTCCTGAACGTGCTGGGGAATCTGGAGAGGAGCAAGTTTTCTTTGAAGTATCAGGGGCAGTAAGATCTGATACAAGAGCATCGCTAGTGGTTGTGGTGGTAGAGGTCACGGAACTGGACATGGCTGCTGTCACAGACTCCATCACCTTCATGTCCAATGGATTAGACATTGGATCAGAAGTTATCTTCGTAGCATTGAGAGCCACATCTGGGATTAATGGTGCAATCCCTGGAATACGCATTACAGAAAACCTAAATTCCATCTGGAATACGAATATCATTTTGCAACCCCAGCACGCAGTTGGTGAATTAAGTTCCTTGTTGCAGTGAATAGTAAGAATAAATTTCAAGGTAAAATACTATTCAGCCAAGCACCACAGAGAAGTTAGAAAATAAAAACAAAAAGTAAGGAAAATTCAAATTAAGAAACCAAAATTCTTTAGACTTGCAACAAAAAATATCTCTCTCTCTCTTACTTGCCATAATACCCTGACATGCAGGCTTTTTACAAACACGCAACAAAAACCAATCTCTGTCAGTAGTTTACAGAATAGAGTTAATGGGCATCATGATGAAACAAGTTGTCTGGAAGTACTCAATCATTAATTACGATGGGATAGACAGTTCACAGTGTTTCTTTTGATCTTCCTCAAAGATCTCCACATGCATGCCTTGATAATTTCTATATTCTCCTTCAACTACAAAGATGCAAATCTTACCTCCATCCTCATCACTGCAATCCACCTTCATTTGTGATTCAGCTGCACAGTCAGTTATAGATGGTAGTAAGTCAGCTGCATCTTCAAGATGTGGAGAAACAAGATGTGTTTTGCAATGCCTTTTCTGATTTGTAGAGGAGGTAGTTGTACTACAAGCCAGGGAATCCATTCCAAAACAAAGAGGAAGTATTGATGAAAATGAACCAGGATGTTCATTGTCTGTTTCCAAAAACTCCCTAACAGTTCGTATTTCTATAGCCTCCTTGCCAGAATCATAGGTTTTTACCAATAGCTTCACTTCAGCTCGTATAGGTCGATGGTCATTTGTAATACAAGTCCCAGTTTCCTCCATCTCTGTCATTACTGCAGAAGTTGAAATTTCATTCACTTCATTATCTTCTAAACCAATAATTTCTTGTGAAGCATCAAAATCATTATGATCCCTTTGAGAAGAAGTCACTGAAAAAACATTATCTGATCCCTTTTCATAGTTGTCTTCCAAAGGACTGAGATTCTGTGACACAATTCCATGTTCAGTCAAGTTTTTATCCCTGTTCTTCAATAAATTAAGATCATTCTGGACTTTATTTGAATTATCTGTCATAATGTTTGTTTCTGGTGATAAAGTGTTATCAAAATGCAATTCAGAAGAGTAAGTGACTGGTAGTTGAACAGTTTCCTGGAGCAATGCTTGATTAGTTAAATTATTTTCATTTGTGGTTTCCAGAGAATTATGAGAATCAAGATATTTCTCTGGTATATCTTCCATTTCTACTTCTGAAAGCATTCTTTCTACTGTAGCTTCAAGTATATCTAATTCATCATGTTTATGGCTATTAACAGGAAAGTCTGAATTAGGTGTATCATCTACTTCTAGCCGATAATTGTCTTTGAGGGATGAAATTCTTTGCTCTTCCATCAGTGAAAGTATGGAAGATTCAACCCTCTGCAAAGAGTCATATATTGATTGTGTTTCTTCAAGTACATTTTCAGCATCATCACTTCTACCTTCTAAGAAACTTGAAGATATATCTACTGCTTCACCATCTATGACCAATCTTTTAGTGGAAAATGCATGAGAAGGGCAAGCTGCAATATTTTCTTCCAATTTTCCCTTTCCTCCATGACCTTCATTTAGATATGAGGTGGATTTAAATGCATCTCCTAATAATTCTCTAATCACTTCATCTTTCTTTGCAACACTTTTCCCTATATTTTCATTCCAAACATGGCTATCTAATGAATGACTCTCAGGGAGAGAAATCATCAGAGAATCATTATTACTTCTTCCTAATATGTAATCTTGTCGAGGAACAGGTTCTGTTTCCAATTCTAATTTTTTAAAGCAATCAAAATTTTGCTGGCCTTCTTTTTCCATACTGGATAAATATATATCATCAGTTGATTTTGCTAATGGAGAACACGCCAAAAAAAGAAGAAGGTGGGATATCATGAGATCTTCATTTCTTTAAGCAACTTAACAATTTTAGCAATACTGAAAATACTAACAATAGACATTTTAAAATAAGTTTATTGTTTATAATACTACAAAAGCCCAAGCCTTCAGAAATGAAGATTGAAAATGCCTATAATTCTATACTAAAATGTATCTGAGAGTACTGCAACAAGGAACAATCACCATATGCACCTAAAACTTTCCCAACAATCATAAAGACAACAAAATACTCCATTGGTATTACTTATTATAGATACATGGGTTCTATATGAAAGATAATATAAATGGAATGTCTGTAAAGGGGTTAAATGATAACCATTAAACTTCACTGAAATAAGTTACAACATGTATGAAAAAATGATTGAATAGACTATATCATTACAAACCAGGGAAAAGATTCTATTTGCTATAAATTCTAGCAAGATGTAAGCTTGCTAATACTAATTCATTATTAAAATGTTAAATGTTAGAAGCATTAGGTACAAGCTGTTCCTTGTTGCCTCCTTAAAGGATTGCAATTTCTAAGCCAATATTGATGTGCAATTAACATGGTCTAAAACATACAATGGCACACATAAATCACAGAAACAAATTTACATCATTCCCTCTCAAAAACTAAGAAGCGAGCGTGCTCACAACAGACAAACAAAAACTACGTAAATAATAATATTTAATGTTAAAAAAATTAGCATTAAATGGCCCATGAGCAATCATTGATTTGGCATTGATGATGGTGAATAACCTTTTGCTTATGCATAATGACAGTTTACTTTATGTACCTAATTCAAGTGAATGTATATAAGATTAAAAAGAAACAATACTTGTTTTCAAGAAAACATAAAGCTGAAATATTTAAATGAGTAATGACTGCTTTTTCCAGGTATGCACTACATGAAAGGATTTTCAGCAGAAATCGAAAATGAGATAGGATAAATGTTGCATGTTCTTCAAGTTTTCCTTATTTTCATTAGTTAATGAACACTTCATAATCACAGATTTGTTAAATATCTACCAGAGTTCTCAAACTAAGACACACAGCTCAAAGATCTTGTTATTATTTGGCAGAAAATGTAATGTATGTAAATCATTCATTCCATCTAAGTTACTGCAATAAAAATCATTCTGAAAAACAAATTCAGCAAAACATGGAGTGAAATTTGGCAGACAATGTAATGAAATCAAATATTCCTGTGGTTTATAATGATTAAGAGGTAATACAAACTGAAATGAGACAATAACAAAATACACCTGAAAATTAAATTTTGGTTAATTGGTGAGACAGTTATTCAGCACGGCCTAGGCAACAGCCTGGAAAACGTGCTATTTTAGACAGAAAAAGGTTAGAGTGGAAAACACACAGAAAAAGTACTACTTGCAAAACATTCATTTTGATATTATATAATGCCTGAATCGCATTCTCAAGTAGTCAGTGATGAAACAAAAATACTTAACAACCTGGTTCGTAACAATTAAGTCTGCAATGACAGAAAGCCCATGTATAATATAGAGATCTTTAATCAAAATTTATATATTCAAGATTCAGTTTCACAACATGGAAATGAATCATTTTTGTCTTTATATCAAAACGAAAGACTTGAGGCATCATTAAAATAGCAAGCCTCAAAGTTCTTCCAGTAAAATAGTTTTTAGATCAATGTAATTGTTTAGTTAAGGAAAAACTTAAGCCATCTCACCTGCATCTTCAGGAGCTACTCTTTCATGACCACCAGTATGCTTTTGCTGCATTCTCTCAGTCCATTCTGAAAAAGTAAGTTATATGGATTAGGAGAGTGATCTTTAAATTCAGAAGCAAATTATTTATTATTCATTAATTTTTAATATTACTTTGAATTCATTA
>KZ308462.1:493299-568857 GCA_000376725.2 Ladona fulva | reverse complement strand
TATATATAATATATATATAAAGATCAATACCAATATTAACAGTGCCTCCCCACTAACAAAAAAGCACTACAACTGCAACTAACAAAGCACAATTTTGCTGGAAATGTTGCTATGATAAACCATTCCAAATCAATACAAAAAAAATAAAAGATGAAATGCAAGATAAGTTCCAGGTAATACAATCAGTACAAAGCAATAAACTACAGCTGTATTCTTTCTCTAACTCAGAAGCAAAAAGTATTCACACTATTTTATTGTATTCTATAAATAAAAAACATTTATTACGTTAAATTTGAGAATCTATACCAATATTCAGGAATCCTAAAACTATTCTTCCTCTCTTTAAGGATATTTTTTAAGCATATCCTATGAGTATCACTACTTTTGAGGGATTTATGCATAAAAATTTTTCTACATGTATTGTACACTTATGTGTACGTATAAAAGGATGATGGTAGCCATTCTCACCAATGAATACAATGGAAATATGCAGCAGAAAATGAGTGAAGAAATACTGAATATTTTTTTCTTGGTGTCATGCATCTATTCCCAATGACCATCACCAAATAGCAGTTTCTTTTTAACCTATGCTGTTCTTCCTAACCAGTTGATCACCTTCACCTTTCAAGGCCATATTATAAAATGGGTAATGTCAATACCTTCTCCAGGTAGGTTTCTGAGATGAGGAGGAGGAGAGGAAGCACTCCTGATAAATGGTGATTTTAGCAGGGCACCTCTTACTCTCACAGAAGATGCTTGTGAAGGTACATTTTCAAGAAATGGACCTTCTGTCTCCAAAGATGTTTGAGATGATGAGGAGATAGAGGGTATGTCCATTACCACCTTCCGAGTCCGCAGTCTCATCAAAGAATCTAGAATTCGTCTTCTCGTGGCAGACATTTGCAAACTCTGCTGACTAATAGGAGGTATTGCAGAAGGACTGAATGAATTTCTTTTAACTGTAGCTGATATTGAAGGAGTAGGTGTAGAAGTATACCTATCTCTACAAGGAGGGGATGGTGGAGCTAATGTTTCCTGGTCTTTTTTGACTCTTACTGCTTGTAGTTCCCTTTGTATAGATAATTCAGAGGGATGAAAACGGTCGGTAAGGGAGTGTGAACGTTGCATTGTTACCTCCCTTTTACTCCTCAGCTGAATTAGATTCTGAGGTTCCATTGCTCCGCGAGATAGAGTATAATTCAATTTAGGCATTGATTGAGTAGGGGTTTCACTGGGCTTCAAATTATGCTTTTTAATAGAACTAGATGAAAAAGTTGGTAGTGAGCGATATGACTGGCGGTTAAAAGATGGAATACTTGAATCTTTAATATCTCGACATAAGGCTTTGAATGCCTCTGATTCTTGGATAGGATTAGGATCAAGTCTACGAGGACTTATGCTGCGATCTTTAAGAAAAGTAAATCTAATTACTGGTTTGAAACTTGAAGGTTCAACATTTTCATTAGATCCATTTGCATTTTTCTGAGTTCCCTGCTGACTGTTAGTAGAAGTTTCTGATAAAGCATCCTCTTGGCAGACCTTTACTACTGGCACATCTGATGTAGATGAGCTACTATGCTTTTCTATAGTTTGTGTTAGTGAGGTTAGTGGATAGGGTTCAACAGAAGTTTGCTGATCTTGTACTGATAAATTTGATGCTAGTGAGAGTCCTTCAAACTTTGAAATCAGTTTTGATACACTTCCTGCACGTGCCCTCATTGACTGTGGCTCAACTCTTGTGGCCTTTAATATAACTTTGCTATTCCGTTTGACATCACTCTGGACAGATGTTCTCCCCAGATTACAATTCTTGCTTTGCTCATTTAATGCACTGCTATCAACATAGATTTTATTTCCTTTCTCCTTAAAAGACTTGGACAATGGCTCATTTCTTTCTATCTGAGAAATTGAAATAAATTCTTTTCCTAAAACTTTCTTATTTTCTTTAGAATCTTTCATAAAACTCATATTTGAGCTACTTGAATTTATGTGTGAGATATCTCCATGGAATAGGTTACCTTTCTTATTCTTTACACTTCCTCTAAATTTTGTATCATCCTTCAATCTCTTATCCTTAGAAACTAGGGAGAAGGCAGTAATTCTCTCTTCTGAAGTTAAACTCTCTTTCTTAGAAACATCCACTGGGATAAAACTTGCCGACCTGAATGGAAAATGCCACTTTTCTGAATGCTTTGGTGGAGGAAATGAGCTAGGCAAGGGTGGTGGTGGAGAGGATGGATCATCAGACGGATGTTGTTTACTAACATGAGAACAAGCACTTTCCTTGTCTTCTGATACACTACACTTAAGAGGTACTCCACATACACTACTGGTAGTCTGTGCTAAGGTTTCACCATGACTGTGTAAATCTGTAGGAAAAGTAAGGTCTGTAATTGGTTTTTTCCGGCTACTATAGCAAATGCTGACTGAAGGAGAGGGAGCAGCTGTACAACTCACAATAGAAGGCAAAGGGGGTCCTACATCTGCCATACCTTCAACTTGTTCCCTTGCTGCTACATGCTCTGAATGGATCTGTTGCTGTAGTTGTGAAGAGTTTGCATCTTGAGAAAACATTTCTGACTTAACAGATGATTCTGACTGAACAGTTAAATCACCTTTAGGTTTTCCTATACATATGCATACTTTACTAGATTTTTCAGAAACATCCTGATTCTCTGATCCCATACAAACACAAATTTTTTTTTCTTCTTCATAAACAGAAACTTGTGACAAAATTTTTTCAGAATGTTCATCTAAATCCTGGTTTTCTTTTGAAGATCCTGCAAAATCCACTTTACCATCATTTTGATGGCTCTCTTCCTCTGATAGACCCAGATCTTCTACATCTGTGTGAGCTTCTAAAGTTCTATGTCCTTTAACATACATTGCTTCTCCTGGAGCATCTACATCAATTTTTCTTGTATGTTTTACATGAACAACAGATGAGTGCTCTTCAAATTCAAAAGTTATATCTACAGCTGGAGGGGTAGGACACTCTTTTTCCTCATCAGCTGAAGCAAAAATATCCTCTGTATCAGTAGTGGTAGGAATATCAGGGCTTGGAGAGGTCATTCTAATTGTGGGAAGAGAATTTAAAGATCCTTGTTTTCTTGAATTACTTTTAGACTCATATGACCTCATCTTGCTATGCTTGATGAGAATTTTTTCACGAACTTCTTCGCTGAATGGCCCATCGCCTTGTTTTTCTGATATTGTTTCAAGTCCATAAGCCTGTAACATTTCTGGAGTAGCAGTTATTTCTCTAATTTGGGTTCCGTAAAAGTTTTCATCTATGTCAGATGCTTCCATATCTTCCAGGTCAGTTGTTTTCCCATCAGAGGTATATGGAGTCGATTCACCCTCATTTACTTCTCCAGTAAAGTAATTTTGGCTTTCTGATAATTTCATTTGTGGTGGCAAAGATTCTACATCACTAACTTCTATTTCTTCTACATCTGTAGTTGTTACTGCAATTGCACTTGAGGTTGCTGCCAATGGAGATTTTTTTGAACTTGAACCTTGTGGGCGGGGTCTGACCTTCCTCCTTCTCTGGGAAGGACTTGTATCGATAAACATTTCTTCAACATCAGTGGTTGGATCAGCCATTGCTTGGCTGGGCAATTTCAGCTTCTTCTTTTCAACTTTCATAGATTCTGTGGTTTCAATCACTCCACCTTCAATATTAGGAAGGTCTGGAGTTACAAGAATTGTTTTATTGCCATCAGCATCAATAACTCTCAGACCTAAATCAGAATCCTCAATGTCATCCCCAGAATCTGCCATATCTTCTATATCAGTTACTGCAGCCCCAGGTTCATCTGGATTGAATAATCCTCGAGCTTTTACATCATCTAGTGGCAGAACAAGTACTGTAGGATGCCCTTCATTATCCTGCTTCACAAGTGTCAACTCACGAACTGGAGGAGGAAATCCAGGGATATCTTCTGGGTTCATCAGAGGTGGAAGCTTAGGAGAAAAGTCAATATCTTCAAGATTTTCTTCTTCAAAATCTTCAAAATCTGTAGCTCCTTCTTCTTTGTCTTCATCAGCTTCAAGATTTTCAGTTATCTCTTTCTTGCTCTTTTCCATAGATTCTTCCACAGCAGAGTCATCTGAAGACAACAATTCTTCAACATCAGTTATACCACCATCAGTTGGTTTGGCTGGCAAAAGGGAGACTTTAGCCGATTTGAGTAAGAAACTTCTTCTACCTCCTGAGGCATTTGGAGAAATAAGTACAGGTACTGGGTCCTTACCATCTTTTTGATCAATGAATTTCACCTCTGAAGCTTGTATTTGGGAAGATGCTTTACTTTCTCTCCAGATTCTCCGCCCAGATCGTGTTTCTGAATCACTACCCTGAACACTTCCTTCTTCTGTGCTGCATTCAGAGGATATAGATGACTGATCATCAACTTCCCTCTTTCTCAAATATTTCAGTGGAGATGATACAGCCAAGTCTTCAGTGTCAGTCAAGGGATTCTCTGTACTAGTTAGCTGGCCATAAAATGAATCCAGTGTTGCTTGTGACTCCATTACATTTCCATACATTCCTTCCATTTCTTCAATTGAAAATATTGGTTTATCAAGTGGCTCCTTCAAGTAATTGTCAGAATTTTCATCTGCATAGTCATCTTCTGGTCCAGAAGCTTCCACATCTTCAACATCTGTATATAGGTCCTCAGGTTCATCATGTATTCCCAAACCTTTCCTTTCTGCTTGCTGATGATGCTTGGACTTATAGGATAGCTTAACTCTCTCTTTCCTAGATTCCGGTTGATCATACAACAGTTTTGAGGAATATTTATCCTTTTTGTCAACTTGGTATCTTTCATCATCTGAAAATTCTATATCTTCAACATCAGTAGCACTACCTTTGCTAAACCTGGGAGGCTTCAAGCTTGATCGCTCTTTTAGATGATGTGGAGATTTAGAAATAAAAGATATCTCCTCCTCTGAGTCAGAGTCCAACATTTCTGTATCAGTAGCAGCTGAAGCTCGTATGTTTCCAGATGGAATAGGACTTAAGCAATAGGGTGATGAGATTCCAGCAGCTTCTCCTAAATATCCATCTTCAGGAGATGTATGTCCAAGGGCAGGAGAAGATACATGTTTTGGTGTATGCAACGGTGATGCTAAACTACTCAGTCTTTTGATATTATCCTCAATTTCAACTGAGCCAGAGTTTTCCAGCATCTCTCCGATCAATTCAGAGGTCACTTCTGGATATGTATTCACCACAACTGTATCTTCATCTGATGCAGAAAAATCTTCCACATCGGTAGCCACTCCACTAGTTTTAGAGTCCTCTGGAAAACCTAACCCTTGAAACATTGGTTTTCCAGAAGAAACAATAGTTTTTCCAGAATTAGAGACACTATCATATTTAAATAACTCCTCATAATTGCCTTCAGTATCCAATGCATCTTCTAATGCTGCAACAATCTGAGGGGATGATAAATCTATTTGAGGTTCTTCATCTTCATCTCCACTTGCTTCCAGATCTTCAGTATCTGTCAATGTGCCCAAATCTCCAACCAAAGGTTTTACTAAAAGATTTTTTCTATCCTTTGAAATGGCCATATCTTCAAAATCTGTCTCTAAATCTTCAATATCTGTATGCGAGTCTACAATATCCCTACCAATTTCATCAACTTCATCCATCTCTCCTTCAGTTCCTTCACCATGAGTGACAGAAATTAAAGGAACTTTACTTTCACTTGAGGACATTTTCCTGTTGTCAGAATTATCTATTTCAGTAGGTAATCCACTATAACAACTTAAAATAGATACTTCAGATAAATCAACAGAGTTTCCAAGAGAAGGAAAATTATAATATTTTTCAGTCGTTATTTCAGAATCTATCTGAAATTCGACTGGGGATATACCCTTTGAGGTTTTTGTTTCAGTGAAATTTAGATCAGTAAGGTCAACTGGAATGAGATCTTGTTCTTCATCAGTAGAAGTATTTTCAAAAGATTCTAAATTATAATTGGACTCAATCAGAGCATAATCACCCTCTGACCCGGAAGAGGAAATATCATCAATGTTATTTTTAATATGATGGGAATCTTCTGAATTATCTAACTCCTGAAACGAAACAGGTGGTTCAATGATTTCTCTTTCTGGTATGCATTTAGTACTTTCTGAAGGAAATATACAAGCAACAAAGGGTATTTTATTTACCTCTCTCTCTAATGTTGATGGTATCCCTTTAGTGTCTTCCTTGATTCCACCTACATCAGATTTCTGCAGAACAATATTATGATTATTGTTAGGAAGATCTTGATTATGAATTTGAGCAATATCTCTGGTAAGGTGGTGACTAATTATCTGTTGTGATGCTAATAAATTTAAATTATCATTATTGGGACTTTTCATCCTGTGGCCTTGTAAAGCATAATCTAACTTACCTTCAACCACACCTATACGTTTTGGTAATTCAACGGCTAATTTTGTTAGAGACTGTGCTTGTGACTGAAGCATTTCAAGAAATTTATTTACTTCCATAATATTGGAATCAGAAGGCCAATAATCCTTACGAACATCTGATATTATCTGCTCTAGATGTGAAGCCATGCTTTGAACGGATGCAGACGTGGAAAAAAGCTGATGACAGCGAGCAGAATGATGAGGTGCATGAAGTTTACCTTGGGGATGATCCCCTGACTCTTCTACCTCATCATCATCATCCACGTACTCGAACTTGTGTTTGACACGTGGGGGTGTGACAGCTCGAACGTCCAGGATTGGGGAGAGACGTTCCTCTGATACTTGCATCGTGCGACCAGTACGACGAAGAGTGGGTTGGGGAAGGTTAGAGGATGGTGATGGATACAAATGAGATGGTGTAGATGGATGACTTGTTTTTTGGGTAGATATGATTGTGCTGCTTCTTGAGACAAAATGCCGATTTCCTTCCTGAGTTCCACTGAAATCCAAGTCAGAGGATGAGGAGGGTAAAGCAATGGAATCACTGAGAGATGAATCAGTAGTATCACCTATTGCAGAATCCATGTGGGGAGATGCAAGCATTCCTATAGAAGAAGAAGTTGACTCCGTTGAAAGCTGTGTTGATTTTGTTGGTGCAATCCTTCGCAGGGATTCACTTGAGGTAGGTTGCCTGTAAATGACTTCAATAGCACCAGTCACATCAAGCGTCCTTGTAAACACCTCTGAAGTCATTAACTGTGTTATTGAACCACTAGTTGTTGATGAATGGCGCATTCTACTAGGGCTAGAAGGTAGAGATGGAGTTCTACTAGATGATTCTTGTACTCCAGGTGAAGGCTGGTAAAATGAAGGAGAAGGAGATGATATCGTTACTGACTCTTCAGATGAAATATCTTCAGTTTTTTGAGATAGGGGTGTTTCAGGTGATACATCTTTTTGTGGCTTTGCAGTAAATGCCTGAATTTCAACTGAGGTAGATGGTTGAACTTTTTGGGTAGACGCTACTGCTGGTATTTCAGGAATAGTTCTTGTAGGCTGGATTACCTTTGATTGACTCTTTATTTTCTTTTCATGTTTAGTGCTACTAATCACAGTTTTTTCAATGGCTTTAGATGATCTGTGCGTGGTACTAGTCTGGCGAACCACAGATGAGGTTGCATGTGTAGATGTTTGTGCTGTACTATCTACAGTTCTAGACAGTTCACTTTCTATTTTCTTTGCTTCTTTCTTCTTTAAACTGGTTGATCGAGGAAGTTTACTTATAGCTCCAGCAGAAACAAGAGATTTTGGAGACATACTTTTTGTTGATTCCTGTTGAGACAGCTGATGCTTGCTTGATGTTGTTAATGAAGCTTGCCTCTTTGATGTAGTAGATGAATCTCTACTGGATTCTTCTCTTACAACAATTTTTCTCTCAATTTCAGATGAAACCTTCTTACTTCCAATAGCATGATCATACTCATCTTTACGAGAAACTGATTTCCTTGCAGGAGATAACTTCCTGTCAGTAGAATCTACAGATCCTGATGTATCTCTACTCATACGTGTTGCCCTGGATGAGAAAGTATCTTCACGTCTATGAGTAGTTGAAACTTTTTTGCTGCTACTACTAGCTGTATCTTCTGCATAGTGACTTTTCTTTTGTACTCTATGTCGGGAGGATCTCTCTTCAGTTTCTGAATGTATACCATAAGTACTTTTGCGGTGAGTATCAACTACAGCTTGTACATCTCCCAACTGCAACGACCGGCTTGTGATTTTCTTCTTAGATCTTTGAAGATCAGTTTCAACTGCTGGAGGAGTAAGCTTTGAAGGTATTGGACGTTTTCTGACTGCTCCTTGAGATTCAGCAGAATCGATAGGACTTCTAATGGGATGATCTTTACTTGGTTCTTTTACTTTAGTTCGGCTGATGGCAGCAGCTCCTTTTCTTGTCACAGATTCCATTTTCTTTGGAAGGGATTCGCTTTCTTTTGGTGAAAGTATTTGCGACTTCACTATTTTTTCACAGACACAGATTGACCGTTGCCCATCTTTATTGATTTCCACAAAAGTAGCTCCAGAAGAAGCAGTGTGAAGCGTCGTCTCCAAATGACTGTCAGACTCGCTTTCTATCTCATCAAGATGGGGGTTTTCTTCAGAAAGAGTTACCTCAATAGTATCATCATCTTTCAAAACAATATCATCTGTTTTAAGAGCTATCTTTGGTTTAAAGTCAGTAGAAACTTTCAGCTCCTGTAATTCTTCCTTTTCTACACCTACTTCTTCATCCATTGGAGGCAAGTCTTTGGAGAGTAGAATAGTACTTTCTAAATCTTCTCCAGGAGTTGATGCTGGAGACAAAATTTCTTCTTGAATCTTACATTGCATCTCTATATCTATATCACTTGAAACATCCTCTTTTGATAGTGCTTCTAAATCTAGAATACATTCCTTTACCGAGCTTGAAACTGGCTTCTCCATGGACAATGAAGGATAAGTACTTAACTGCAGAATAGATGATTCTTCTTTCTTTGGAGAAAGGTCTTCAACAGTAGGACTTTCTAGTATGCTTTTACCAGAGACTGAATGGCTACTTACATCCAATGAGGTACTAACATGACTCATGTCATCTAGAGACTTGGACTCAGCACTTGATTTGCAAGAAATCTCTTTCAGCAAAAGAGGCGGAATGGAATGACTAACAGACTCTTGAGATAATTCATCAGTAACTGGCTGTGGCAAGACCAAACTGGATGAGATCTGTGAAACAGTTTGTAATTCTTCAACGACTGTTTCTGTGACGTTATCAAGAACAACCTCTTCTTCAATAATTGTTACCACTTTTGAAGACTTATCTTCAGTAAAACTACTAAATTGTGATGCTTTCTTTATACTTGATTCCTCAGAAGAAAAAGAAGGAGGTAAAACAAAAGAAGGAGGCTCCACTTTTGACTTAGGAGATTGTAAAACATCAGTGGTGGGTACACTGCTGTAAGATGAATGAATTGCAACAACAATGGAAGGAGACTCAAGCTTTCCAGATGCTTTCTCATTTTCTAATAAAGAAGTACGCTCTTCAGATATAGATGATAAATTAAGCCCAAAATCCTCCAGAAAGCTCTGACTAGGAAATACTTGACCTTCTGGAGTTGGAGTTAAATCAGGCTTCAGTTCCTTAACTTCCTGCTTAATTTGTCTAGTAACTTCCTTTACTTCCGAAATCAAATTATTCATTTCATTTTCGGTCAAGACTTTTTTCGTGAGAATGGATAACTGCTCTCTTCTACTTTTTGAAAGGACGGGCCTACGAGGTTCATCAGATACATCATGAAACGTCGAAACCGACGCCTGAGAACCTTTCTTCTCAGATAAAGAAATAGCATCCTCACTGATTGGTACATCTAAAGTACTTACAGTAGACAAATGTGAAGAGGACCCAATCAAAGACAAACTTAAGCCCATCTGAGAATCTGATTCTTTAATATCTGGTACCTTTTTAGATATAGAAGTACCAAGTAAACTAATCTCACTTGAATCTAAAGATAAAACATCCACCGATGAACCAATATCAATTTCCTTACCAGGAGGTGCATGACAAACAATGCCATGATCACTAATTTCTGTAAAGGAAGAAATTTTGCCAGAAATCTCTGCATGTGCCTCTGAATATTGCATTTCTGTCTCAAAATGAATCAACTTACTACCATCCTGTAACTCACCTCTATATGGAATCAAATTTACACCCGATCCCTCACCAGCCTTCCCAACAAATGATTCTTGTATAATCTCGGTAGATTCAGGCATAAACTCAGAAATATCTGATTTAAATAAATGTTCTACTCTACCCTGAGCTCTGTCCGAGTGGATTGCCCTTTGCCCATCGCGTACAAGATCTAAGGAAACCGGTACCGGAAGCCTTCCCGAAAATGTAGGTTCTACAAACACATTACTAGAGCATATAGATTCCATATCGTCTTCTACGGCCAAAGTTGCGTCTTTGGATACCACCTCCATGATAGGAGACACTGCAATCGCGATATCCTCTCGAATAGGAGATATCCTATCCACTCTCACGACCTCATCTTCGACCTCTCGTGTTACTTCCGAAAAAATAACGTCCCTCTCCACAACTTCCTCTCTCAGCAACCTCACTTCCTCCACCATCTCTTTGCGTTCCAAAACGGAAACCTTTTCCTCCTCGACAAACTCCTCCATTACACCACTTTCGATAGCCATTTCCACCACGGGAATTCGTTTTAAAGACACAGGAACCACAACCCTTTTGTCGTTTGTAGGTTCTTCCAACACCTCCCTAGCAGATAAGTCCTCCTTACTCTCGGAAGGAACGTCATCCTTAACCTCCGTTGTACCTTCTCCTTCCCCAAATTCTAATTTCAGCGTCTCGAGTAATTTTTCATCATTTTCGGGAAGCAACTCCTTTACAACCTTCACGACCTCAGCTTCCGAGATAGCATCATCTACAGGTTCCGGGGTATAAGACACCAGTTCTTCGACTACATCTTCCCTACTGGCTACCTCTTTGGGTGATACGACATTCGCTACTTCCTCAGTTACTGAAGCCTTTTCGACCGCCTCTTCAGCATCGACTCTGAGGCTCTTTGGTAATTTTTCAACTTCTTCCGAGGGTATCCCTTCGGTAGGGATTTCCTGTAAAGTATCGACTTCTGCGACAGCCTCCTCTACATTCGCGGGTACCAATTCTCCCTCCAAAACAACCGCTTTCGGTTCTTCTATCACAACCTTAGGCTTAGCCTCCTCCCTCCTATCTGTAATCTCCTCCGCTATCACTACAGGTTCTTTGACCTCCCTACTGGTGGTTTCCTCTTCGCGGACAACGGCCTCCTTTATCTCCTCCGTCGGAATTACGACCTTAGCATCTGCTTTTTCGTCCTTGACGGTCTCGGGTAATTTTTCAACTTTATCCAATGGGATCGTCTCTATTGCCTCCTCCTCAGACACCCTCTCCTCTACTACAACAGACGGCGGTTCTGACAATGGCTCCTCAACGGCTTCTACAGTTAAAGATACGTCTTTGGGTATCTCCTCCTGGACTGGAGACTCTGCTGACGTGACTTCTTCTGTAACGGGAGATATCCTATCCTCTCTAACGACCTCCTCTTCGACCTTCCGTGTTACCTCAGATACAATGACCTTCTGCTTCACAACCTCATCTCTCAGCATCCTCTCTTCTTCCACCATCTCTATGTGTTCCTCAACGGTAACCTTTTCCTCCTCGACTAAGTCCACAACGTCCTTTTCGGTAGCCTTTTCCACATCGGGAATGCGTTCTAACGATACTGGGATTTCGACATGTTCGGCAATTGTGGGTTTTTCGGCCAACTCCGTAGGATATACGTCATCCTTTCTCTCGGTGTAAACGTCCTCCTTAACCCCCGTAGTTACTTCTGTTTCCTCAACATCTGTTTTCAGGGTTTCTGGTATTTTTTCAGCTTCCTCGAGTGGCGTCTCCTTTTCTGCCTCCTCGAACTTATCTTCCATAATAGCCTCCTCTATAGGAGCTGTGGTTTCAGACAAGAGATCTTCGACTACCTCTTCCCTACTGACTATCTCCTCTTTGGGTGATACGACCTTCACTACGTCCTCGATTACGGCAGCCTTTTCGACAGCCTCTTCAGTATCTACTTCTAAGGTCTTTGGTAATGTTTCAACCTTTACCGAGGGCATCTCTTCGGTAGGGATTTCCTGTAATGTATCGACTTCTAAAACAGCCTCCTTTTTTAGCGCGAGTACCGGTTCTTCTCCCTCATCTACAAACTCTTTCGGTTCTTCTATCACGACCTTAGGCTCTGCATCCTCCCTCCTATCTGTAATCTCCTCCGCTATCACTACAGGTTCTTTGACTTCCCTACTGATGATTTCCTCTTCGCGGACAACGGCCTCCTTTATCTCCTCCGTCGGAATTACGACCTTAGCTTCTGTTTTTTCGTCCTCTACGGTTTCGGGTAATTTTTGAACTTTTTCCATTGGGATCGTCTCTAATGCCTCCGTCTTGGGCACCCTCTCCTCTACTACAACAGAGGGCGGTTCTGACACCGGTTCCTCAACGGATTCTACGGTTAAAGATACGTCTTGGTGTATCTCCTCCCGTACTGGGGACTCTGCTGTCGTGACTTCTTCTGTAACGGGAGATATCCTATCCTCTCTAACGACCTTCTCTTCGACCTTCCGTGTTACCTCAGATACAATGACCTTCTCCTCAACAACCTCATCTCTCAGCATCTTCTCTTCATCCACCATCTCTATGCGTTCCTCAACGGTAACCTTTTCCTCCTCGACTAACTCCACAACGTCCCTATCGTTAGCCTTTTCCACATCGGGAATGCGTTCTAACGAGACTGGAATCACGCTCTTTTCGGTAATTTTGGGTTCTTCGACCAACTCCCTAGGAGATACGTCCTCCTTTCTCTCGGACTGAACGTCCTCCTTAACCCATGTAGTTACTTCTGTTTCTTCAACATCTGTTTTCAGGGTATCGGGTATTTTTTGAGCATCTTTGGGAAGCATCTCCTTTTCTGCCTCCTCGACCTTAACTTTCGTAATAGCCTCCTCTATAGGTGCTGGGGTTTCGGTCACAAGTTCTTCGACTACCACTTCCCTACTGACTACCTTCTCTTTGGGTGTGACGGCTATCTCTATCTCTTCTTCTCTTAAATATATGTCCTTTGTTCTATCTTCTTGTGGTTTTTCTGTAATCTCTTTTATTATTGATTTGTGTTTTATGGATTCTGACATTTGTTTACTTTGGGCTCTTTTATGCATTAATTCTTCCCTTTCATTAAAAGTACCTTTTTCTGTATCGATGGATTGTATACCTTCTGATTTTATGGAGGGCATCTTTTGTTTTTCTTGAGTCTCCTGCTCTTTTTCTGTTTTTTTATCGAATTTTTCCATTAATAGTTTTTTAGCTTCTCTTATTCTATCTCCTTCTTTTGTAGCAGCCTTTCTAGCTTCTTGTCTCACAATCTGTTCGCTTCTCTCTCCTGCTGTTTTTTCTTTTTTCCAAGTTTCTTTTACTTCCTTGATTGTTATCGTTTCCTTTTTCATCCCCTCTGTTTTCATTTCTTCATGTTTACTTATTGATGATTTTGTTTCCTTTAATTTTTCTATATCCATAAATTCATATTTTGTGATTGCATCAGTTCTTATTTTACCTTCTTGGATCGTTTCTTCTACTTTTGTAGGCTCTACTGCTCTCTTTTCTCTTTGTATTATTTTCTTCGATTGCTTGATACTTTTCTCTTTTGCCCATAGCTCGGGAGGCTCTAGACTAAGCTCCATTGATTCGATCAGTTTTGAAATTTCTACATCTCTTCTGTCTACTATTTTACCTGGTTTTTCTTCTTCGATCGGTGACGTTTCTTCTGCCGTTGCTTTTGGAGGTAATTTTTCTTTTAGCTCATCTTCTCCAATTTCGTCTTCATATGACTCTGATGGATATATGGACTTCGTTATCTTAGTTTCTTTTTCTATATCTTGTTCCTGCGTAAAGAATCTCTGTAACTGCTTTATCTTTGGGCCAACGATCTTTGTATGAGTTATGACAGCCTTTGCAGCTGCTTCAGGTACTGTTCCCGGCATTCTCTTTTTCTTAGACTCTATATGGACGGCAACATCTGATTCATAGTATTTTATTTTTTCTTCCTGCTTACCCTTTTCTTTTTCAATGGACGTGGTTGTAACGCTGGTTATACTATCTAATTTTGCACCATCTCTCACTTGATGTAAAGACATTAACGTTTCAGAAGATGGAAACATTGCCTCTTCTATTTCTTTTTCTGGAGGGGTGTCTTCTGGTGGCCTCGGCAGAGAGCCCTCCTCCAACATTCGGACCATTGTCTTCACATCTCCTGAATCTCTCCTTCTTCTTTCTACTATCTCTTCAACCTCTTTTGGCCGGCTTGATATTACTTGCGATATGTGTGTAGGACGGTCACGAATTATAGATTTCTCGTGAGAGGACGGTATTGATTTCACTTGGTATGTAGTCGGAGCAGAAGGTATTATGGAACGGGGCTTTTCATCCAGCATATCTTTTGCGATAGGGCTAGATGCTACATCCATCCTTTCAGGAATTTGAGTTTGTGCTGTAGGACCTTCTATTGATATGGGACTGGTGCTCTCGGAGAGGGACAACTTTACAGGACTTATTCCCGCGTCTCGAGTTTCGATTGCATCTGTAAGTATCCCTGCTTCTGATGTTTCCACTTGCAAAGGACTAAGAGCTACATTAACTCCTGGGGCATAAACTGGGCTTATTGCAGCATCAGAGTAAGTAACGTTGTCTCGGAAAAACTCCAAACCTGGCAACGCCACCTCGGTCTGAATGGGACTGAAGCCAGCATCCGTCAACTCGGCCTCGGTGTCCACAGCGGTGTCCGAGACCGGAGGACGGTGCACAGGACTTGTCACAGTGTCAGTGTCCGTGGTTGCGGTGTCAGTTCGAGTCATTCCGATTCCTGTGTCTGTGATGTGAGCTGCACTTTCTGTGGTCGGGCTCTCAAACGGGGAGTAACCTCCTGCATCTTCCGACTCGTAACGATATACGCTCTTCTCTCCACTAAAAATTACTGTTTCCCCCCCTACTGCTTCCTTCCTCTTTTCTTTCACTTCTGTTTCGAATTTTTCCCTTACATCCACATCCTTAGAGGGTATGTCCTCCTCAGGGTGACGTACTAAGTATTCCCTTCCCTCAGTCGACGGCTCATCCGCTGCACCACTCACCTCTTCTTCGACCACGGGTCTTTCCCTAGCAACACCCATCGATTCAGGAGTTGACACTGGGAAATCCGCCCGGCTACCAGTTCCTGCACTCGTCGTTAATCCAACATCTACCCTCTGTGAGGTCTCCCTTCCAGATTCTTTTGTGGTAGTCGTCACACTGATATGCGACTGAGACCTTATTGATATTTCAAAGCCCTTCACGAGATCCCTAGCACCATAAAGTGTCAGTCGGCTTTCGGAGGAGGCGCTAGCATCTCTCGTGTGTACCTCCTTCCTTCCTATGACAAGCTCAAGCGTGGGAGCACGGGCTGGTCCAGGAGTCCTTTCAACGAGCGGTGATTCCGCATGCGGTGAGGGGGGTTTACCACCTCCCAAGCTTACAGGACTCGTCATCTCGTCAAGAGGACTAGTTCCCCTGTCAACCTTTTCTGAATCACCTGCCTCTCCGGAAGAAACGGCCTCCTCTTTAGTGGGCGGTTTTGAAGCTCCTTCTTCGTCACCTCCGCCCTCGTCTCGCGGCGAAGAGCTACCTGGCTTCTCTGTCTCATCACTCGATGACACATCTTCATTTTCGCCTCTATCAGGAGTTATCCCTCCAGTGAGTCTCTCAATTGCAAGCGATACCACTGAAGGATGCATTGACCCCACCCCCCTCGTAGTACGAGCAATAGAATCTCTTTTTTCGTACTCTGTTCTTTTCGAGTCCTTGGATCCTTTTTCTTCGGGAGAGACATACAACGATCTTTCCCTTGGGAGTTTTATCTCCAGAGCCTCTGGCACTGTCGTTTGTTTCGCAGTTGGATTTGGATTAGAAAAGAGGTTATGAAGTCGGGCCACTTGCAAAGAGACCAATTCGACCTCTGGCATGTCTTCGATTTCGGTGGTAGCTTCAAAAGAACGCCTTCCCGAGGAAGGCGTTTCAAGTGGGAAATGCTCCTTGAATCCATCCGATTCCAGAGATTCCGCCACTGTTGAGTCATCCTGGGGCGTAACTGTGTCCGTAAAGAGGAGAGGCCTTTCAGTTAGACTAAATCTGCTATTCAAACGCCCCGAGAATAATATATCTCGAGTTGTTTGCCATCGTTGCTATTGCCATCGGTGCTGCACATTCTAAATCCACATCTCTCTGGTTTCTAAACGAAAAATAATCTGACACGCCATAACTATATCTGGTGTTGCTGTGATGTTTTCTCTCAAATCAAATATGAAGAAAAATAATATTCAAGAAACGGATACTTATAATATATTATTCAAAAGTTACATTACCTACCACTCCATAACAAAACCTTAACTCCAACCCAAATGTAAATCTTTACTTGATTGTGACACCTCCCTTAAAATTTTTTTTTGTTATTGCCTTTGAAGAACCCCCTTCCCGTTAGGGATCACAAGAAAACATGTCCTGATATATCTTAAGCTGCCCTCCGAAAACTCCCGGTTTAAAGTGAAGATCTCTCAAATGTTCCTCTAAAATTTTCATTATTTACCAATGCATTCGCGCAACTGGCAATAGAACAATTCTTATCAACCGCTAACTTTGCTAATCAGAAGAAATTTATCAAAATACGCATTGAAATTTTCTGTATCTAACTAAATGAACGATTTGACTCGACTTTCTAGATAGTTTATTTAGCTCGCCGAAAAAAGTCGAGATAAATCCTATGAGATGTTATCAATAACTAAGACTACAAAAAACAGCATACATGAAAGCAGAACAATGAAAGCTGTCCCGAAAGTACTTACCATTTTTAGAAAGAGTTATATAAACGACTGTTCTGGATTGGGAAAGGATGTTAAATAAAGGACGAATCATGAGCTACAATAAAGATGGAAAGGCAACCGCTTAGTATCAAGATTATGAGCACGTTTGTTCGTATACTCTTTAAGAAATGCTTACGAGCCTAATTGAATATTGAATCGACCTCAAACACGATAACTAAAAAATTTCCATGTGTTATATGTGTTTTCCTATAATGCTCTCTGCTAAAACACCTGTGGCAATAGAACGTTGACATGTCAAAAAACAACAACACAATCGCAAGCTACTCCACTAGCAATAGCGTCATTATAACTAAAATAAGAAATCTTTTCCGAAGCTATGACGAGTGTTATTTTACCAGGGGATTAATGCCGAGAGAGCAACAGGCAAAATTGTAATGGATCCGTGACTTGATTAATATGCAGAATGCGATTTTTCCATAATCTCAAAATTTAAGATACATGCATTTCACCACCACGGGGATAACTTCTATAAACCAAGCATGCAGCAGAATTTACCCTAGAAAAATTCTCATATGGCAAGAAATTTGCTTCTGAAAAGTAAAAATCGGCCACCTGTTTCCTTCATCGGGAAGCTCTGATAACTGAGGACATGTAATAAAGTACACATTCGCCAAGTGAAAACATAAAAAGGGACATCTTACTCGCCTCACGCGCTCAATCCAAACATCTTCAAAAAGAAGTGCACTCAATAACCCTCACAAACACACATCTCTCTTCATCACATTCACTTCCATGACAACATAAAAAAGTAAAACGGCCCGATTGCACTAGCGCGGTGAATTTAAGCCGGCCATTTTTCTTCAACACAATAAACTACTTCACGATCCTTTTGCAGTCGGAGTTAAAAATTCGCAAAATATTTTCTTCCTCTCTAAAATAAAGCAGACGAACGGAAAAATTAAAGAATCCGGCGGCGGCTTTCAAAGTCGCACCGTTATGCTACTACTCACAAGCTAGTGCCAGGAGGTGTATTAGCTGAGCCTCAAGAACGAAAGCGCAGAGAAGTATACCCTGGCATTGAGGGCAAACCATCATAGAAACAGCACTCAGAGATCGGAGTCGACGGAGGCTAGGTATCCAGTCAATCGTCTCGGTAGCAGCCGGTTACTCCCTCGCCTCTCATTTGGTCAAGCGTGAAAATACATGCGCAAATATGCTATGATAAACAGCCTAACAAAAGCCATGCAGCGATAGCTACGTCTTTCCGATGCTCCCTTCCGTATGGACGGGAGAGATGGGGCCCGTATGCTGAAGGAATTCATTCCCTTGCTCGTTTCGCTCGCTACCCTCTCTCTTTCTTCCTCTTTTTTCCTATCCCTGTTGCTAATGTCATTATAGGTTACACAGAAGACTCAAAAATGCAAGTCTCTTTTCAAAGTGACCAGGAGAGCGTCACAAGGCATGAGGGATGGGGCGTGGAGGAAATATTTGAAAGAAACGTACAAAAGGCACGCGAGAGTTGCGCCCCCGCACGAAATTGGATTTGTTGTAATGCAGGGCGTTGAAAACCATCGCCGTAAATCGAGAAATGTGGGGAATGCTGGAACAAGTTTTCTGTGTCATTTCCCAGCAAAAAAGGTGGAACGTGTGGATCCACTCCATAGTCAGCGAGGGATTAAAAATGGGAAAGATGGCACACGCAAGACAAGAGCCGCCAAGGTCAAGACGACAAACGATCTAAAAACCAATAGACAAACAAGAAAAAATCGTGCAATAATCTTTTGCTTCGCTATCTAAAGTAACGAAGCGAGTATGGCATACCATCCGTCAACCGAGTCGAATTCATATCGACATTTATCGCATCGCAAGAAAAGAAAAACAAAGGGAATCCCTTCGGTTCTGATGTGTAGGAACTGTGTGAATTAGCCGTAGGGCGTGTTGACAGGCCTCCTTATCCCGCGAAAACACCGGTCGATAATTAGGGGAAACCCTTTCTTCCAGAGATATTGCTCGTAACCACAGCGAAATATTAAAATTCAAATGAATGTTTAAAAAATGGGTAAAACTCGCCTGTAACTGCTTCGGCGAAGACGCTGCGGCAGCTGAGGAACTAACCTCCGCGCACTCCCGGATAATAAAATAATCACCGAGAGATGACAAACACGAACTGAACGAACGCTCGAGAAAGACTGAAAGGGGGCGAAACACCACGCGAGACACTTTCCAAGGATTCGAGGGCGCTGGTGAGCGAATGGAGGCGAGGTTAAGGTGGCGTGGGCGGAGGTCGAAGGGGTGCCGCTTTCTGGATACACCCACAAGAAAGGAACTCGGGCGAAAGAAGAGCGAGGGGAGGATTCGCGTTATTTCATTATGTGATTTAAGCCATAGCGGTGCACTCCCAGTGGGAAGTTACATTCGAGTTCCAACCTGTATTGAGGGCGCCTATGTTGGTTAGTCGGTTAGAGGACTTTAGAGGGCTTCGGACCGGGAATTTCGGACACCTTCCGAGCTCGAAGGTCTCTGGAAATAGTTCCGCGAAGAAAAATCGATCGGCATCCCTCAAGTTCGATGAAATGGGAGAGATTCTTACTTCGGGAGAAAGGAAAAAGTGACTCATTGAGTGGATCATTCTCTAATGAATGGTCAGGATTTACCATCTATAAAATACATGAAGACTACCTTTCTTAGAATCACTTTTCTGCGCACAGATATAGGAATATGTCATGATAATTAATACTTTGCGAATGGGAAATTCCTAATGAGGAATTGTTAAATAGAAATCTTCTAAAACAACAAAAATATATATAAATTACACTGATCATTAAAAGTTGTGAATTTCTTCAATTTCAAATCCTCGTAATGCCAACATTCTACAGTGACGGCATACTACTGAATTTAAATATTTGACTGATTTCTTTTCAACTGAAAATCAAGATATCGAATGAATAATTGTAACGTATAAATACGGGAGAGAAATGAAAGCGATATCCAAAGCGCAAAAGGAAACGATAAGCGTCTTCGACATATTTTAATATGACACATCAGTTACTTCTCCCTGATCTTGGCTGTTCTAATTGACAAATTCATCCTCGTTAAATGCCTCTGTTTTATAAAATGTGCCTTCTGTAAATCATTTACTAAGCGAACTTTCTCCCTTTAAACACGTCACCCGTCCTTCACTCTCCGGCTTCACCTTCCCTATCACTTTTCCTTCAATTGCAACCCTTAATTCCTTCATAATATCACCTCAATCCAGTTTCACATTCAAACGCTTTCTTCTCCCCAACTGAACTCATCTTCTTCTCGTATTTCCCCTCATTGTTTTCCTTTCTCCTCACAACAGAGACACACTTTTCCTCGAAATATGTACACTCGTATTCTAAGAGACGTAAACAGCTCGTCGGAAATTTCCTATTTAATTTCTATACAGAAACCTGAGCTATATTGTCCGCGGTGCAGAGAAATGAAAAACGTCATCGATCACGTCTGACCGAATCACCTTTTTTAAATGAGAGTAAAATTTTTTACTCCGATCACGCCAAGCTAAAAGCTAATTGTTAGAGCGATCATTACAATTTGAAAAGAATGATCCGTTTCCAACGGACATTTCTAGCGAAGATGGCTTGCGTTATCATTTGCTGTTTCATTCTTGCGCACTAATGTCCACTAATGGCCACTGCATTCTGTCCGGCGTTGAAACGAAAGATAACAGACATAGCAATGCTTCTTCTTCAACCACATAGTTTACGTTTAACATGGCATGTGTTTAATTTATAAGTTGGTCATTAGTACTTTCTTCTACTGAAACGAAAAATACTGACCTAAGATCCAGGGTAAGAATAAGTGAAGCCATGTGATTATAAACTAACTTTAAGAATCAAATCACATCAATTCTTTTAATATAATTAATAACATTCTCCTAGAAATATAATATATACAGGAATATCCTAGCAATACTATGGTTTACTTTCCGGCTTTTTCACATAAATAATACATTAAATAAATTTCCTGCGGTTAGTTTGAGATTACTTAGGACCTATACATTATTTAGTTTAAATATATTGATTGTCATTATGTACCAGGAAATGTGGGCGCACGATGCAATGTTTTACTAACTACTTTTTCTACTAGATAGGTAAGTAGAATAGTGTCGTGATCAAATTAGTCCTATGCATTTGCTTAATGTATCCAGAGATGTACTCTCTTTCCTAACTTTAAGCTACTAATAAAAATCCTAAATTTAGCTACCATATTGACATCTGTTACAGATATTGGTTGGAATCAGTCCTACAGAGAGAACATTTTATGAATTTCTGGTTCCATTTCATTATCAGCGGAAATGCAACGTTGAATAAATCGCAATATACGTTTTAAACAGCGGATTCATTTCTTCCTTGATATCTTCTATTTATAGGATAAAATATCACATGCAGAAGCGTTTCTTAGAATTCTACAACACTTAAATACGAAACAAACGAATAAATGAAAACATCAACAGTTGTCAACTCCGATCTGGACAGAAAAACTCTATCTTCACCCACTACGGCTTAAATAGAATATATTTAACGAAGTGAATAATCTGCGCACTGATACAGCTTCTCCGTGCTATTTCTGATGCCCGTGAGAGTAAAAGTAATAAACCGTCAACAACAAGTTCATGAATCAGAGAGAGGGAAGACCAGGGGAACAAGATTAACACGATGATAAACTTCGGTAAGCTGTTATAAAAATTTTTTTATCGATGGTTCTTCCTTAGAAACGCCCGATTTTTCGCAGACACTACGTCGTCACTTAAAGACGGGAAATCGTTACGTAAATGACGACGTTACTCCAGGACTTCCTCCTTTCAAATCCCTATTGTGCCGAGATCCCCAAAACTTTACCGTCGACGTTTTTATTTTAGCCGTTTTTGCCCAAACGTAAAGGTCCCCCCAGACTAAAAGGATATTCCGTCGGAATAGATTATGCATCTTCCTTTTCTTTGGTGATTAAAATTTCTCGTTAGAGAGCTGACACAAATACCTAAAGTCACTCCTCGACAGTTTCCAAAGGAAACGAAAAATATCATTTTCTCTATCGATTTTTTCCCACTCTAACTTATTTTGGGGATATACTCAACCGATTCCTTTCCTATTTCGCATCAGAATATCTAAATTTAACGCCTACGTAATGTGTATAAGAAATACATTACGGTAACGTACAGACAGATTTTGAAAATAAAAAGAAAAATATTCACTCTTCTTATATATAAATGACAGGAATTTTAAGAAATATTAGAGACAAATTCCTTTGCCGTCAATTAAATTCGAGGATATGCATTCGAGTTTCAAATACCAGGCCGGGGACAAAACAAAAAATGATAGCAACCTCAAAATAGAATACTGCGGAAAATTGGTTTTAAATTCGGAGATCTTTTTTTTGTGACCCAAAAACTAAAACTAACTAAAACTGCAAATAATTTAAAAGTTTAGGAAAGAATAATTCATCTATTTTTGAGCAATTCAGATGATAAACGAGAATTTGTACATCATCGTCCAAAAATAGTGATTGAAAAAGGCATCCTTTTGAATTGATCGACTTCCTTTTCAGATAAAATTCCTCGGGAAACTGCGAGTCAAAGAAAATAAAACACCGAATGGAATGTTTACAGTCGTAGATTAGGCGATACGTTGAACTGTGCGTCTTCACTAACATCCAAAGCCACCAAAGGAAAATGACAAAAAGGTGAACTGATCGTAAAACACCTAGTGATCGACATAAACTTTTACGTAAACAAAGCTAAATCACGGCATGATGACGGTTAACTGATTTAACAATATCAAACCCGAATGAATCTCGTGGTGATATATGGTGATGATCAATTGATGCCGGTGAGCTCTGATAGAAAAAAATTATGCTTTCAGCAGTGGCGCGCTCTCATAAATGTGACATGCATTGAAGCTAAGATACAGCAGATAAAAACACTCGCTACTTCAGCTTAGTGGACCGCATTCGTGAAAGAGCAAGGATTTTGATGACAAGCTAAAATAAATCGCGTAATTTTCCATTTTCTGATCCTTACTTGTGCTAATCAAAGCCATCCCCCCTCATGCAGGCATTAAAATTGCTCCCGTGTGGGGGAGCAATTTTAATGCCTGCATGAGGAAACCCGGAACTTATTATCTAACGAAACCTTACAACCGTTCAAAATGATCCTAGAGGCCCCACTATGAGGTTTCTAACCGTAAAATGTTATTAATGGTTTAATATTCGAAGAAAATTGATTGAGTACTTAACAAGGATACGGGTAAAAAATATCGCATAAAAGGATAGCAATTTCCAGTTGATCAGCAGTTATCCGTAAATAAATTATCAACTTATATCACGTTGGAGCTCGAATACCAACTTGCTTCATTTCTTACAATCAATTTGCACAACGCTCTCCGACAACGATGCTCAACTTTTCGCCCAAATAACTCGGAGATGATAAAATTTCGCACAAGACAGCGAAGATAAATTGTTCAAACGTGTCTTACCATTAAATCTCTCTTGGGAATGCTACGTTCAGATATCGGTTGATCAAAGTCATTAATTGTTTGCTGATTTTTGATAGTTCATCCTGCCCTTTTGATCATGCGTTCGAAATGATTCAGGTTTTAATATTCTATGCATAGGATATCGATAGGTTTAGAAGATGAAATTCGGTTGGTTTTAAAACTAATTTAAATTTTACTTGGAAATGAAACTGCTACAACGTAAATGTGCGCGAGGATTGGTAACTAAAACTTTTCCTTTCAGTTTCTTCTTTCAAAAGCATATATTATTCTCTTTTACTTTCAACGATTCCACTGAAAAACAAAATGCTTTCTTTCTCCTCGACATCCCTCGCGCTGAGGTATGGCTCGTGCTTGAGTGTGGCACGCACCAATAACTCAAACACGAGCTATGACTCGCACCTAAACCTGTCCGAGACGAAGAAACATTCATGGACATTTAAACCTTACAAAATCAAGACTTTCTCTTAAGGAACGCGACGCAGTAAACTAAGCCGTATCTTGTGAGAATTCCAGAAATTTTCAAGCGACGAAACGGGGCATCCCTCTAGCTTAGATAACATTCAGCAACATCTTTTTATTTTTTATTTTTATTTATTTATTTATTTATCACATACAGCATAAAAAGCCAATTGAAAGTGATATTCATAACAAGTAAGCAAAAAAAACAACCAAAACAGCAACAATAAATAGGACAGGAAGCAGGAGAATAGCAAGAGGAAATAGGAGGCAGCAGTTACAGTGATCTGGTATGAGTTAGACCTAATTTTATAGAAGTCCCCTTAGGCAAGAAAAAAGGATCAACAGAGGGAGGAATGGAATTCAGCAATGAAGGAAGGCGAAAGAAAAGGGAACGTTTAATAAGTGAGAGTCGAGGTGTGGTATAGTGCAGCAGAGATGTCAAACGGGTAGATCTGTTAGGAACACGATAATGGAGGAGAGAAGTTAAGAGAGGACAGTCTGAAAGGGAATTTAGTAGCGAATATAAGAAGGATAAGTCATGTTTAACTCGATTGACAGATAGAGAATCCAAAGACAGAGAAGACAGTATAGTACTATTGGAGGCTATTCGGAAAGAAGGAACTCTGCAATTTCGCAATTTTTGTGACATGGAAATATTTATGGATTTGCATGAATTTTGAGTGGAATATTCTAAGTAAAATTCGAAGTGAACCTTTCAGGTTTTTAGTCGAAAATAAAATCCTTAATGTCATCAAGAAGATCAGCACTTTCGGAATTTATGACCGTTCATTTTACTTGGTTGAAATAAGTCAGCGCTAAATAAGTATAAGTTTTCAATTTTATGATTTCATAATTTATTTCACAGAAACCGAGCTCATACTTTCATAGGAATCGTCTTACGCACAAATAAAAGCCATTAAGTCGACAAAGAGGCACTGCCACACGAAGTATCATGGGAGGTTGCATCACCGAATATCTTAAATGTAACATTTTAATATATCAATATATCATTAAGCACATTAAGTATCCTGCCATATGAAACCCTGATAAACTAGAGTTTCAGATTTAAGAATGTTCCACCAGAATAATTTGGAAGTGTATTTCAATTGAGTGGATTAGTTTTAAAGCGACATGATCGCATTCAACAAGAGATTCCCGATTTACCACGGATATTTCCGAAAGGAAAACCTCGACATAGAAAATCTTTGGATCTAAAAAATAATATCTCTGTTTCACATTCCAAAATGTATTTCCGGCAAAAATGTTATAAACAATTCACAAACATTTTAAAACGCAAAATTTTTATTTAAAGATCTAATTGAATGAGAGTAAAATCTTTTCCCGATGGCTCAGACAAATTCATCATAATATTATGAAATGTTTCCAAAGAGTTGCTTTCACATACTATTATCACGCCACAGCCTCTCCTGACTCAAACGAATGAAAAGGTTTCATCTTTATCGCACACGCTGCCCAACGACCAGAACTGTTTTCTACGTAAAATGTAAATTCTAAACTTCTACGTAAAATGTAAATGCGATACATAGATTTGCAGTTTATCAACAGCTACGTCATTCTCAGCGCTAATAGAAATTCTTTCGCGTTGAATCGCCTCATAAAGTCGAGATATCGACCTTTCGATCAGACATAACAATCGAGACTCCAGTGAACTCGCATACCATAAACTTCGGCGATTTTCTCGGCTGTATTCCGTTTGGCTATAAAGTTCGAGTGATCTCGGGAAGGCACAGGGGAAGTCATCGGACACCACATAAATCCTACTCGGTTCCGCAGCTAGGAGTTGTTAAGGCAGTTTCTGCGTCCCAAGCGTGACGGGGAGACATACACGACGCGGATTTCCTCCCCCATTCCGTCCTTGGAAACCTTGAGAAGGGATTCGAAAAGAAAGCGGAATCCTTCCGTATCATCCCTCTCAAACCCAGAGAAGGTGATAACTTCTTAATACTTAGAATCGTAGGTCACGTGGAGATTGTAACAAAAACGGGGGAAAGATTTTAATATTTTCTTATTGAAGATGGACTATGACTTCCAACCAGTGGACGAGAAGAACACAATACCGAATGAGAGAGTTGTAGAACAAATGAATAGATACTGAACCAGATATTTTATTCGAGATACTTGACAATTAAAATCCGAGGATTATGCTTAATGATGTAAACAAATTTTGATTGGAAACTTTAAGATTTGAGCGCCTCAGAAAACAGATATATGGATGAAGTGAGAAATAAGTTCAATATTATCCAAAACTCGAGAATCGAGCTTGAAGTCTACCATAAAGACAAAATGGCACAGAGAGTAACAAAAAGAAAGAGGATTTTAAGAGATGGGAGCAAAGAACAACAGAATAATTAAAGAACAAGAGGGATCCAAAAGTGTATGCTGAAGAATAATTTACAGATAATATTATGATCAGATATTTATGGATTACATGTAGGGTTTTGGTTACTCAACACAGACTTTAGAATGTATAGGTAGACATAGAACAAGCTTAAAGAAGGAAGAAAAATTTCTCTACACTTTTAGTCATTCAAACTGAAAATGAAAAATATTTTAAGAAACAGTATGTTGCATGTAGGAAAACTTTAGAAGATTGGAAACACCTCAAATTTCAATCAAGTTCATAACAGGATTGTTTACAATCTATACAAAAACAGCAGTCATCTGAAGTAAAGGGCTCAAGACAGCAGCAACAACTCAAATAGTTATGAAAAAGGGTTGTACTTCATTTACATACTGCAAAATGATAAACATCCCAGAGCAAATCGATAAATGAAAAAAATAGGAATCATGAAAAAGAGATGGAAAATTTCAAGATTTCCTTCTTATATTTATATTAAGTAATATCAGAAATGAGAAGACTAGAACTGAAATGCCAGAATGCTATCCAGCAAACTGGCTGTAAAATAACTGCCCAACAGTAGCAGTGGAAGATAAAGGATTTAAAGTGTAAGAAAGTCAAATTGCACAGTGACTTCCAGATTAGGACTTGATGAAAATTAAAGAATTTTCAGATACTTAGGCAGTAAGACAAAGTGGTAGAAGAGAAGTGGATAAGCAAATTTTCTTAAACAAGAAAAGTTTTTACCTATACATTTTTAATCTGAAGAAATAATTAATCTCCACAAAGCCCTTTTTTCTAATAACTTTCTCTGAAGTCATTATATGATTGTAAAACATAAACCATGAATGTAAATTAAAATGAAAATACATTCCTATCTGGTATTTTGTTATGCGAGAATATTAAAGATGAGAAGTGTGAATTAAGTCTTAAAGATATCAATATCAAATACAAGGGCAAACAAAGAAAAGAAATCTTTACAGGAACATGTAGATTAAAAGAAAATTATCTGGTCATTTCATGCCATCAATATGTTAAATACTGCATTTGATTATTGTTAGAAGTCTAACATAGTGAATGAACACGACACTTGAAGCTGATTAACATATTACATAAGATGTTGGAAGAATAAGCCTGGAAAGTTTAAATTTCAAACAAGTCTGCTCATTGATGAATTAAAAAGCAGCACTGAATTTGATGGGAACAGATTGAAAGAACATAAATTGATTTAAATAGAATTTTACTGTTGAAATTCTCATTTTGTCTAGGGAAATAACAAAAGATTGATAATTATTACAATTAAAACTTGAATTAGTTAATTAGAAGTGCAGCATTTATTCCTAACAAACAAAGCCTTGGTGATTTCCTTGAAACGCAAAGAACTAATGGCAGTATCCACCTTTATTATTCATTGTTATCTTCACTTTAATGTTAGAAAATATTTTTCATACAGAAGAGGAAAGATACAAACTCCCAGAAGATACAGGGTAGAAAAAGTGATTCTAAAATTAATGCCAAGGAGAAGTACTCTCTTGTAACAGTTAAGGAATAACTCAAGAAGTTTAGTAACAAATAGTAAATCCTTGAATAGTATTTTGATATTTATATATTTTTTAAAAACATAAAAACTACCATTCCCAATGTTTTGCAACATGAATGCAGATGTAGAGGTTTACTTGAAATTTTTTGATATGCAGTTCAGTGATGTTGAGTTGATTTGCTCAAGATGTAACAAGGAGTACATGATCCTGATTCCATAGGTCTGTATATACATGCAAAATCATTAACTAACAAAAATTGACAATTGAAATATATTTGAAGAGCTCCATAGGAAATAGGATTCCAAGGCATTATAAAATAAAATTTCTTACTCAACCAAATAGTCAATCAGATAGCAAATGTAGATCTGGATACTAAAATATTCACCAAAGAATGAATGTCTAACAATTTGATTTCATCCAATTTATCCAGGAAGAATCAGTGAAGAATTTATCCAAGTAAATCTATCCATGATTCAGTAATGGTGGAATGGAAGTTTTTCTTTATTTCCAACAAAATATCAGATGGCAATGCTTAAAAGTATTATGAAGCAAAGAATGGAAAATTTTGATGAGTTTTGGTCAATAATATCTTTCTTAGCCCTTTACATTCTTTCCAGATAATTTTGCAGCAAGTGTAGAAGAAATATGTGGAAGGATAACATCAGAATCGTCATTTGATAATCCCATTTAATTAAAAAAAGAAGGCAGAGATGTGAACTGATGAGCATATAACTGAAGGAATTATTTTGAAAGAAGAATCTGCTCATATGGACGAGCAATCCATTATTTATTAAAGTCTTCATTGAAAAGTTGCAGGGGGCACATATTGTGACAGAGAGATAACTGAAGAAGAAAATTTAAGAGAGAAGATTAATTGAGCTAACAAATAAAGTGTTGAAAAGAATTAATTTACTAGTGTTATATGTTACACATTCTGGAAATATTGTCTATACAGTCTCTACAGTCTTCATAATGACGGCTGGTTTATTTTGACGACCTCATCCCCTTCACCATCAGCTATGAAAAGCTTTGGATTGGTTGATGCAACTAGACAGAATGAGGAGTGAGGTAGTTTACCCTTGCTTTACTGGAAATCTTATGAACAAGAAACATTAGTCAGAAGACAAGAGGTCTTATCAGTCTTAAGTCCTGAGAAAGAGACAAATTGTGGAAATGGGCAAAGGCTTTATCTAGATGTTATTTCTGCACAGCTACAATAATCTCAATGAAGCTGGAATATAGAAAGGGAATTGATCTACATAAAATTTACTATAGTATCATTAATTGGAATGCTTTGCATTAGATGATTATAGAAATGGCCTACTTCGAAGAAATATAGTAAAGGAGAGGTCCATATTGTTTTAACCTTAGACATTACTTTAAATTTATCGATATTCCTGTGGTATCCTGGGAAATTTCTAATAAAACTATGATTGGTTTTCTATTGACAAAATATTGTCTATTGTCAAAAAATACTTTACTCCACAATGAATAACAGACTAAGTTCCAAACTTCAGCAGAGAGTGTATTAGTCTTCCACTAATCTAACTGATAAGTCTATGGCATTGCTATAGAACCACTGATTAATTCTTGTAAAAGCTAGATTTCATGACCAAATTCATAGACCAAAGCTCTATTGCAGCTGTAGTTATTGGGAGAACGTGTTTATATTAATGGGTTTTAAATTATCAATTCTAATCTCTAATGAAACTGATCTGAGAAAACCCCTACAGCTTGGCCTAGCTTAGATTAAAATACCCTTTGACCTTTACTATATAGCACCAATATTCCTCCACCTTTCACATGCAAGTTAAAATGTATGCTAACTGGAACACCACATTTTTTTCTAATATGTGAACCACAGTATGAGCCAATTTTTTCTCCTACAAATCCCTGATTTCTATAGCCTGCTTTAGACTTGGAGGCTTGAGTGAACTAACAATCTAAACTAAATTGTCTAACGTCTCATGCCGCAGCAGAGTGACAAATGGTATGCCATACCATGCTGTAAAGCTATTAATCCAAGAAGTGAAACTAAATAAAAGGTTCCAAGCATCAGAAAATTTTCTTAAGCTTGAAAGAAGAATACATATTTTGGAAATGTTTCCTTCAACAACCTATATCTGAAAAAAATTTTGTACAACTTCTCACATAAGCTTAAGAATAGCTTTGATGCAAGGTTAAAAGCATCTCCTAAGCAACTAGTCTAAGAATGAAAGTGAAAAGCTTGTCAATCCTACCTTGAACAGATGAGAGATCTTCGGGGTGGACACTTAGGTCGAGATCATCAGATTGCCATGTCTCCGACTCTGCAAGACGAGCAGCTTCCTCACTGGAAGGTTCGGCCCCTATTCATTACAAAAATAAACGTTAAGCATCTTTACAAAAATAAAACCTTAATTTTGAATATAATAAAACTTATTCAAAATAAAACCACTCAATTTAAGTTAAAAAGTAGGGGCTATGAGCAAGCAAAGGATACATTTTTATTATTTTCATTAGTTTTCTGTTTTATTTTTCATGGTATTTCAAAGAGGCTCCACTTGATTCTTGTTTTGTTTTATTGGTAATAATGTATGAATTGAAGGATCTCTCCAGCCTTTTAGTCATGATTTCAAATTAAATTAATTTCAGACTGTTAGCATGTTAGGTAGGAAGTAAAAATAGCACTGAAAGCAAATTAAAGAATGATGGGAATTAGATGAGCATCGACATAACAATGTAGGCTCAAAATATGGATGAATCAAATCTGTCCACTATTTATTTGAAAGTGAATAATTGTATAGAGGTGGGTGGTTTACAAACCATAATCTTCTTACCACTGGTGACATTTTCACATGAAATGTTTTCAAGGAGTTATACTAGCAAAATAATATAAAACATACTGTTTGTGTATAACAAACAATTAACTTTAGAAATGTTCCTTTTGCATTGAATTATAATACATTAGGTATTAAAACAAAAGGATTTTTAATTACACTTCCTGTTATTATCTTCAATGTAGAAATATAATCACATGATGGATAAAGATGAAGAATAGAACAATCTGAAGTATTATTGTTAAATTGATTGGGATTGACCCAAGAACTACTTTCATCAAAGGCAAACAGGCAACCCATCTGGCTATCGAGTCTCAAGGAACACTTCCCAATGGTGTAAATAAATGGTCAGTTACAAATCATGGAAACTAGTGGCTTGCAAGTTCAGTTTCTCCCAGAAGCACTTTGTGAGAAAAGTTCCCATGATGGCTTATTTTAGGAATATTTTAGACATGTGAATCAATCCCTCTTTGAGGGAATTCTGGGCAATAATATGCTGAAGAGGATCATTAAAAAAGATTATTGAATCTTATTGATGAAATCAGAAGAAAATGGAGATTATATTATTTGTTTTGATTTCTTCAACCTTCACAAAGCAAAAGAGCAGTTGAAGAAAAAAAGTTTTTATAATGCGTTACTTTTCCTTGTCCATTCCAGATAGGAAAGTAGATGCTAGTTTTACAGCTTTGATATGTAATTTGAGACAGTTGACAAGAATCTTTGAAAGATATCTCAAGAGGTTTTGAGGCTGTTTCCTTGATGTGATACATTCTTGTCAACTTTTCAAGACATTGAACTTTACTTGTTCAACAGAAGACTTGGAGAGATATCTGATAAATAAAATAAATAAATAAATAACATCTTTATTTTGGGCGAAATTGAGACTTTAAAGACTCCTCTTCCATTTAAAGATAAATAAGGTGGCGAGAGTGAGAGTTTTTGCAGAAGGAAGGAGAAACATCATTTCAAAGAATATTTGTCCATTTTAACTTATTTTTATATGAGTGACTGGAACAGTATGACGATCTGCAAGATTTTCCTAATAAAAAAGGCATTTTTCTTCAAAATTTTAGAATACAACAATGAAGTGAAGTCNTTGTTAAATCTCGAAATCTTACTGCTATTTTCTATGTTTTATAAAGATCTAAATTTAAAACTCCAATATTTGGAAGTTTTTTATTAAATCACAAAGAAATTCCAACAATTTATCAACGTTTAACTAGTTGAAGATTTGAATTAAAACTAACCAAAGTTGATAATATACACATAAAGAATACAAAAAATGCCACCCTGTTTCCTATTGCTAAACATTTTGACTATTGATTGACCTATTGGGTCAGTCTTTTATTCATTTCAAGGAATGATAATACTAGCCCAAGCATTATCATTCAAAATAGCTTAAGTTTCTTTTTGCTGATAAGACTTACATACTTCTTCATACAATGAATATAGATGAAATGCTTATATCTAGTATATTCTACATTAATATAGTAACTGGATAAGAAATGACTTAAGAGGAATATTATATAAACTGTTAGATAAGTATTAAAGACTTCACTGCATTGAAAACAAATCAAAAGTTTTATTGAGTGATTCCTTTCTATACATTAATGTTGGTTGATCATACCATATCATACCATATCATCATGGGTTTCCAAGGACTCTTTTTTGATGCACCTTGAACCTCCTTGCAGGGTTTTTAAATTTGTCCTCTTTTGCCCTAATGAGTGACTGGAACAGTATGACGATCTGCAAGATTTTCCTAATAAAAAAGGCATTTTTCTTCAAAATTTTAGAATACAACAATGAAGTGAAGTCTTCAATTAAGTAATGATTTTTAATCTGTGAAGCACAAAATATTTCTGTGTATGGAGGTTTCATATCAAGAGTTTAAAAGATAAGGTTTTCAGTTAAGAAGACTTATCTGGGTAAAAATGAGAAAAGAAGTGTAGGTTTAACAGCATTACATTTGAAAAAAAATTAGAAAAACTATGCAGTTGTAGAAGAAAAGCTGCAAATTTAAGAGGCTAGGAAACCTTTAGTTAAAAGGAGATAAATTGTGAAGAGAAAATTACCAAATGAGTGTGCTAAAGAGGGAAAGTGTAAAATGAATAATTTCAGATGACATGTGAGCTTAGAGAAACGAGGAGCCAGACGTCACATTCTGAAAATATTCACAAAAAAAAGATTCTTAGGAAGAATTGTTAAAACAGATGAAACTCTTGAAGAGCAGAAAAGAAAATTGAACAATAATCAAAACCAATAATTGTATATCCCTTTCTGTTTTAAACTAACATGCATTCTAATTTTCCACATAGCATACAGCAGGGCAAAAATTTGTGAGGTATCTTCATAATCAATTTTGATACTAAATTTTTATTCATCAGGAAGTACTGAATCCAGGTTACAACCAATAATATGTAATGTTTATTGTAGCATTGTATTGCAAACATATTGTGTGTGGATGATTTTTTACAATTACATGAGGATTCTCTATGTAAAAAAATTCAATGAAAGACTAAATCAATCGCATAACATTAATTTTGAAGCTAACAACTACTTAATAGTTTTCTTATCTTAAAAAAGCAACACAAAAATATTTATCCCTAAATATCTTGAAAAATACCAATTAACAGAATCATGGATAACCTTTACATTTTATACCATCAGACTAGCATGATTAATGGATTTTTTCAAAGAGTGAAACCAGCTCACTCTTTTATAATTAATCAGCTGAAGTAATCTGAATATTTCCTTATTACTTGCATTCAAGGTCTTTCAAAGAGGATTATTTGATAAGAAAAATTACATTTGGTATCTTTAAATTCCAATATATTAACTAAATTTTAGGTGATATATAAAATGAGCTGGTTTTGAATGGATGAATATTGACTAAAAATAAAATTCATTTCCATCACATAGAAGCATAAGAGGAAGCAACATAAGGAAGCACATGCATTCAAAATTGTTCCAAAGAGATTCAATTTCAAGTAATCACACAGCAATTGGACAAAAATTAAGGAAAGGAAAGGAGGCAGTCAGGGATATTAAAGTATTACAGGATTAGAAATATATTTACCTAAATAAAAAGAAGAGACAAACATCATGCCAAAATTATGCTTCCAGAGAGATTACATAATGTAAATGTGTGATTATTGATCAAAGTATTACAGTGAAAGTTTACTATGTTTGAAAGAAAACTAACAATTGTCTCTTTCTTAGTAGTTTACAATAAAAATTACACATTGAGCATTTTTATACCCAAAAAACCATTCATGCTCTCTATGAGAGAAATATTACACACTTTATTAGAAGAGTTTAAGTTTCTAAGAAGATCTTTGTTGTACAAAACTGAGTTATTTTAAGAAAAGAAAGAAATATAACTTTTCAGGTTGCATTATGATCATTATTCAAAGAAATGTCTACATTGCTAAGAAAAGAAAAGAGGAAAAATATTGAAATAAAATAGGAATTGAAATTCAAACAATTTTCTTATTACAAAACAAAAACTATGTTTTCCATCAATTTCATTGCATAATTCTATAAATATATGTATGATTTTAAGCTGTTAAACTTTAATTTTATTTAGTCAAACAAAATGTTAATTTGGGACGATAGCCAAACCATTTTATTAAAACAAGTTTTAAGGAAGAAAATCTTATAATATTACTAACAGTTCACATCTACAAACAATTTTTGGGGCAACTTTAATAGGAATTCAATAACGTTCAATTTCACTCGATATTCTCTATAAATGACAATTTTATACTATAATACACTCTGCAAGCAGTGATTTATTGAATTTTTCTTTCAGGAAACCATATTATGTTTGTTAAATCTCGAAATCTTACTGCTATTTTCTATGTTTTATAAAGATCTAAATTTAAAACTCCAATATTTGGAAGTTTTTTATTAAATCACAAAGAAATTCCAACAATTTATCAACGTTTAACTAGTTGAAGATTTGAATTAAAACTAACCAAAGTTGATAATATACACATAAAGAATACAAAAAATGCCACCCTGTTTCCTATTGCTAAACATTTTGACTATTGATTGACCTATTGGGTCAGTCTTTTATTCATTTCAAGGAATGATAATACTAGCCCAAGCATTATCATTCAAAATAGCTTAAGTTTCTTTTTGCTGATAAGACTTACATACTTCTTCATACAATGAATATAGATGAAATGCTTATATCTAGTATATTCTACATTAATATAGTAACTGGATAAGAAATGACTTAAGAGGAATATTATATAAACTGTTAGATAAGTATTAAAGACTTCACTGCATTGAAAACAAATCAAAAGTTTTATTGAGTGATTCCTTTCTATACATTAATGTTGGTTGATCATACCATATCATACCATATCATCATGGGTTTCCAAGGACTCTTTTTTGATGCACCTTGAACCTCCTTGCAGGGTTTTTAAATTTGTCCTCTTTTGCCCTATTTCTCAATTTACAACTTGAGATTTATATTTACTTTATAATTTTATATCTACTGCTTTCATGTAAGTAATAAAAGTAATATTTATTACATTTTTGAACATATTTTTAAGAGTTTCTATTTTATTTTATCAGAGGAAATTCCTACTTGAAACAATTTTTTTCAAAATTTTTTATTGCCTATTAAACATTTTTAAGTTGCAATCAACTATTAGTTTCTATAAGAGCAGTTACTAATCTTCACTCTGACTTCACTTTGACCTTTCGACTGTTGTCAACATAGAATTCTGAAACTCCTTAAAAATGCAGCACTTTGTTTACTAAAGAATTTAAGAGTCTTAATAACACTTACTATAAGAAATTTTAGTAAAGAAGAATTAACTTAATTATCTAAAACAAACAAGAATCGTAATTACATAAACAAATCACTATTTGATGGTTTTCATTAGGTTATTTTTAACAGATACTATTATTATTTATTTAACAGATAATAAGTTTTTATGAAGAAGTTATTTTTAACAGATAATAAGTTTTTATGAAGAAGTTTAACGACTTCTATTGATAGTAACATAAGAGAAATCACAAAAAATAAGAAAACCTGAGACAATTAACTTAAGACGATGTTGATTATTTAGGACAAATATCATATAATACACATTACAAAACAAGTTGCCTAACAAGTAGATCACATTTTGCACCTTCCTGTCTCTGTAAATGTGATGTTATTAATATGCTGGTGGGTTTGTGATAAATAAACTGCATGGAGCATAAACCTCTTTTATTAATGATTGGTTTAAGAAGAAAATATTTTCCTTTGAGTTTTATGTTCCAATGATAGAAAACTTTAATTCCAGCCTAATGTGATAGATTATATTGAAAGCTTGATTTAACTTGATATAAGCAACTTCTTGGAAGATACCAATCACTAGTTCCAAAAATATGTACTCTGTAATATGTTTGGATTATCTCTTATCATTTGCATAAAATATAAATCATAAGAATTTATTTCAGATGAGAAGGTAAGACCAATCAATCAATATGTAGTTACTTAAGATACTAACATTACAGATCATTTACAGCCAAAGTACTGTACATCCAAAATGTACATTCTACTTACATTACTATTTTGATTCAAAAGTAAATATATAACTGTAGCCTATCTTAGAAACATCTTACAACATGGTAGAAGATAAAGAAATGAATTTTTCAGGTTTACTGGTGTAAAATCAAATATAGAATTCTCACTTAATTTATTCTGATTCACTGATCAACATTCTGAATTTCTTATACATGTGGAGTTACTTTTATTTTCTGATCTTTACCTAAAATAACCAAATCTGCTCTGATTGAGCTATCAAATGAAAAAACTTCACCTAGACAATCTCTATCACATATATCTTCTTGAAGTATACATTTTTGTCTTCCAATAATTTTCAGTCATTTCGACCTAATCCTCTGGTTTCATATTCTTCTTCTTTAGTGTTAATCTCTCATGTCAGGCATCAGAATCTGGTATGCATGTAACAACAAAGATTTCTGAGCATCCTGCAATAGTACATCACATTGACCCCTATACTACTGACTTAAATTTGCACTGTTATGCTAATTTGCAGAGTTTTATACTTAAATTTCAACTGTATGCTAAAGGAAGTTTTAAAGTATAATATTAGTCAATAGAAAAATGCATGAACTGATGCCAATGCTTGGGAGATTTGGCAGTCATATGTCAGGAGTTAACAATAATGAAAGATTAGTACATTGACAACTCCAGTTTCTTATGTTGTGTGAGGTTTAAGAGGATCAAGGTCACATTATTAGATAATTTAAGAATCCTGTATTTGCTATCACTTAGAAAAATTTTATATGCAAGGAATATATGTAACCAATAAAAATAAATATATAAATTTCTGACATTGATGACCATTTTAGGATTTTTTCACTTAAAATTTCTCCTAGTTGCCTCTTCAGATGTGTGAACATGTAAAATTTACATTGCTTAATCAGACATAAGCAGACAATCTTCCCCAGTTTAAGGTGTTATGCGCCAGACACATAATAAAATAAAAAAGCTAAACTTTACATAAAATTGAAGAATATCCCTTGGTTTACAGGGTAATTGCATATAGAGCATGCAAAACAAGAGATATTTTTATGATTATCTGTCAGATGAAATTAGATAAACAACAACTGATTTTACCTAAAATATTTTCACTCTAGGCATGAATTGTTCTTGATTTTTTTAACTTACTTGGAATAATAGAATATCAAATAAATATTTTGAAAGCTTTCTGGATCAAAGTGTAATTAGAATCAATTCTTTAAATAAAATTAAATCTAAAGACAAGAGAATAACATTAGTAAGATTATAACCAAACTACAAATACATCATGCAAAGATTATCAGAAGTCATGCCTCCCTTTCTTTAAAAAAATTTTGTACCTTGCACAACAGTGGTAGTTTTGGTGATTGTAGTATGCCTGATAGTGGTTCCATCTGGTGTGATGTACTCAGTTTGCTCCTCTCCAATAACAGTACTCCTTGCAGGGAACTCGTGAGTCACTTTTGTGCTCACTACTTCACCAAAGTGAGAAGGGGTAGAAAATAAATATATAAAATTCAACACGCTAGCAATCAAACTTTACAAATATCAGTAAAATACAATAAAAACAAAACATTGCAGGATAACTGTAGCCAATGATTTGCAAACACTAATTTAAGGAAACATTTAAGCAGAAGTAATGGAACAAATATGGTAAGGGACATATGTTTTAGCAAAGGAAAATAGCCAACACAAAACATTCAAATTATCAGTAGGCTATACCTGTCCCTTCCCTGAATTCTGCTGGGCTTGGTGGCGGTGTCTTCGAAATCTTGGGTGAAGTAACCACTAAGGACAAAAGTTAGGTTAATATTAATTATGTGCTAATGTTCTCAAGCAGATCATCAATTATATCAATCATATGAAATCAACAGAATGATTGAGATGAATTAAATAAAATCAATGAAAATTCAATCAAAGGTAGAGAGCAATAAAATTGAAAATTTTGAAAAATAATGGATTCTGATGCCCATAGGTTAAATAAAATTCAGCTGATAGAGATAAAGCCAAATCCTGAAATAAATACCACATGAAGCATAGCTTACCATTATTAGCTAAAGCTTAAATCAAATTCAACTGCAGAGCCATTCTCATAAAAGAAACAAAATTTTAGATGGTAAGACTTATGAAATAGATATTTTTAAGCATAAATAAAACCAATTTCACATTTTATGAGAAAAAATAGATGACCTTATACATATATATGACATATTTATGGGCGATGATGAAAAATTTCCTTTAAATTTCAAACCAATCTCACTGGATCTCAAAATTCTGTATCTTTTTCATTTTTCACCTTTTACTTATGGAGAATTATCGCGACTATAAAATATAACTACCCAGTGTTTGGATATACATACACTGAAATTACCAGTAGCACATAGATAGGTGTGAAATAAGGTGTGATTTTCCTTGGCATTTGTATCCAGTTATTGGATTGAAATATTAAGCAGCAAAATGTTAAAGATTTGAGATGCCTTAAATATTAAGATTTCTGAGGGACTTGTCATATCCTGGGCCATTTATTATTTGAAATTATCTATGTACTTTTGAATATCATATTACAGATGTAAATTTGAAAATTTTCAAATGAACTTATATTTAATTATATGGGATATACAATCACGGAATTGTCATTGGTCAATAACAAGCCTCTGCATGCCACTGTGCAAGCCATTTTGGTAATTTGGTGATGTGTGTGTAATTTATACATCATAAATTAAAGTAAAAGTTTAGATTTACATTACTACATAAAGCAGTTATTCTACAGTGATAAAAATAACTAAGAATGTTTGTATAAATATTATCAGTAAAATATAACCTTCAGAGTGAAATTTGCAAAATTGTATTCATCTTCAAATTCAAAATTCAAAGGTGAACAATGTTTCCGTGATTAGTCTCGAGCATAAAATGAAGAAATTCTGTAAACAAAACTGTTATAAGAATGGTTTGCGAATGAAATTTAATAACCAAATTAATGGAAATGATCCATTAGGAATCATTTACTGGTAATATCATAAGAGGGAGTTGGAGAGGTCTTGGAAGTCTCTTTGATGAGCTCTCCAAACCTTCTTCCTGAGTGACTTCTAAATAGAGATTTAAAAAAAAGTATATTTGATAGTGTTTAAATGAAATCAGCAATTTAGACACCTTTTAAGCTTATGATAGTGAAATAGGTTGCAAGGCATGCCTGATAAGAGTAACTTCAGATGGCATATTACACCATGGAATTTTTATTTTCATTATATTAATTGATATAATTATTATGAATCACTGAATGCTCTCAGTACTGAGATGATAAGAGATTACAAGAAATTGTCAATAAACTTCTCTTCGGATTACAACATCTCCCTACTTCCAATCCTCCATAAAGAAATAATAGAGCCCATAACTAATAGATACTCAATTACGATTAGCTTATCAGAAAAAAATGGTAAATGATAGGTCTTAATCTTGTAATTAATTATTCCCAGAGCTATTATTATTAAGGAATGATGTTATTTCATGAAACATATAATTCATTTTAATCAAAAAATTGCTTTGACAAATTAAACTAATATCGTAAAAATTCTATTATTTTTTGCAAGATTTCTACAGAATTAGTTAATCCTTCAAGAAAAAATTTCATAAAGTAATGCTTGAAACTATTTTAGTTGTCATAACTATATTTTCAATTTAAATGAAATCATATTACATTAATTTACATGTGTATGCATTAAAGAGTATATTCTTCTTAAATTATGTTTTGCTTACATATGGAGGAAGTGCATTTTATGAAAATTACATTCTATAGTATGAATTTACAGTTAAAGATTAAATGCTAATTACTTGATCCATTCAACTTCTCTCATTATTTTAGTTGCCTGCTTGAGTAGAGCCAGCCTAAGACATGAGTGGGCTAGGTGGTCACCAGGAGAACTGAGGTTTAGAGGGTATATGACATTAGTCCAAGATTTTTATGAGGTATGGATACAAGGTAGAGAGTAAAGGAAAAATCTTAAGACATGCAAAATAGAAGGTACAAGTTCTGGTTCAGTAAGACTTTTTATATGTCCGATTTTTCTTGGGAGGTATAGACACACTCATGAATGACCTTTTCAAAGACAAATCAGTTATATGACTTTCCCAACTTTTTGTGCGGTTATTTGCAGTATAGATGGATCCCAGGTAAAGAGTTTTTATTGATGTTTGATTATTAACTTGATACTTCTAATTTCTTATAACAATCTTCATCCTTAGTATGTTCCCTAATTTCTTAAAATATATTTCATTGAGCTGTAATATTACATTGAAAAAATGGAGTGATCACAGTAGTGTATTATTGTTTAAATTAATGCTACCAAAAACCAAAAATTCTCTTAAAGAAATATTAAGTATTTAAAAAAATAGTGCTTTTCAAAGTATCTATAAGGAAGGCATGCCTGCATAAATCCCAGTCCCTGTTTCTAATACATATCAGGCTAACCCTGTTCCAGAGTAACACTTTTATCATATTTTCTTTTAACTTGTACTAATTTTCCTTATCTAAAATCAATATTGGAAAGATATTATGGTATGAAGCAGCATTTATGTGGGTTTAGACTTGGAGAGAAAGAGAAAATGATTTCATGAATATGATATCATAAGCATTTTACAGATGTAGATGTTAATGAGACTTAGATGAATTAATTTATGATTAATTTTCCATGAAGAATCATGTACAACAGATAATATATAACTAAAATTGAACAAAAGGTAAGCTGGTACAGAAATAAAGATCACTAAAGGCTAAAAGATGGAAGTAATGTTTTAATCTAAGGGTATAGACAGACTTAATCATACATACCTTCTTTTGCAATCAATGGTGATCCTTTGTGTGATGTGTCCAGGCGTCCCAACTCCTCTGTGATCTCAGCAATCATCTCTGCTTTTCGTTTATGGTCATCCCCACTTACATCTTCTGCGACAATAGTGGCTGGTGGTGATATTTTAGGAGTAGTCTCATCCTTGCTTATAACAGTCTTTTCAATCTCTTCAGCACCAACTGAACTCTTCTTCCTCTCACTGTCTTCATCTTTCACAGGCTTTGAGACATCCTTCTTGATCAAAGATTCCTCAAATTCCTTGTACTCCTTTTCTTCACCTACATATTTTTTCTCCTCTCTTTCATAGTCTTTTATGGACTTCCTAACTTCCTCCCCTATCACACCACTGTCCTTCTCCTTATCAACATCTTTGACTTTGTGCTCTTCCACTTCACGGACAATGCGTTCTGTTTTGTTACAATAAAAATAATTTCATTATACAATCAATTTTAATTTAACTCCAATAAACCTTTAAATAAAATTATAAACCTACCCTCCTTGGGTGGCACTATTTTTTCAGCAGCTACCAGCTCCTCTACTGACTCTGATTCCTGTAAGTATAATGAAAGATACTTACAGAAACTGCCATTAAAATCACATCTATAGCATTTGATCATAGCATTTAATGAAATCTTGGATGAAAAAATTCCATTAAATTTATCTATTTCAAGTAGCAAAGAAAACATTTCCTCCATTAATATAAAGACCTATGATGGAGAATGAGAGGTTAGAGTAACCATATTACATATTCCCTATTGAATGTTATGCTTAGAGTATGAAAATCATCAATGATATTTCACTAAAATATACATTCTATTTCCAAATATGAAACTAATCACCTTTTTCTGATATCAGAGATATTGAGCCCAAGAGAACAAGACTTGCAAGCAGTCAGGAAAAAAAATAGTTGAAGAACTTCAGGTAAGGAATGGGCATAGACTGGACTATCATGTTTTTGGCCAGAAAAATATTGAAAAATAAAGGAAAAAAATCCAAGAGGCATGCTGAAGTTGAAGGAGTCAGACAAGAAGACAAAGAATAAAAGTTATAAAAGATATGGAAGACTTAATCCACCTCCATTGTCAGAAATAAAAGCAAAAGAGAAGACATTTCAATTCCAGGGTAAGTCAGAATATATATCAATTTAAAGAAAACATTATGAAAAATAGGTTTTGATTGAAATCCTGATTAAAAATATCCCACATAATACACATGTAACAACCAGTAGCAGTTCTTTTTGTTGTCTAAAGTTCTTCTCTGACGTAAAATAGCCAATCAAACTTTTCAGTCTTTTTCTCACTTGATAACACAAAAATGTTAATATGATTTGTTTGATATATAAGTATTCAATTCAATTAATCCTGTAAAAATATCACCTGATCATACCCAAGGTTCATAAAAGACCAAATTATTAATCTTGATACATCTTTTATTCAAGTAAATGCTGTTTTGATGGTGTATGTATCAGTATTTCAATAAACTGCATTAACTAAGATGATAGATTCATTCAGAAGTGGTAGACCAAATTATCAAAAGAAGAAAAGGAAATACACAATGAGGAATGATTCTTCACTACATCATTTGATGGGAATTTTTATAAAATTATCTAAAATACTATTAAATCATACATCAATCACCAAAGATTTTCTAACTGAGAATGAATGCATGATTATTATTAACTCCTCCCATCATTAGCATCTCTATCTCTACAAAGAATACCTTTTCCAGTTGATGATTCCTATGACATCCAATAAGGACACTGCTAAACACTTGGCAATTGTTAAGGGCCTCATGTACAGGGGGGTGCTAAACTGATACAATTCAAGCAATTTGCTACTCATAAATTCACAAACTACACATTTTGTGCAATAGAAAAGTATTAAAATAAATATAAATCATGATAATAAACAAATCATTAACCATTTATTAAAAATTTTGGAGTAGAAAAGGCTCAGATACAAGCATTTGCCAAGCTTATGAGAAAACCTAAGTATACTACTACTTCTAATAAACTATTTCATTGAACTGTGCATTCCCCTTATATCATATTTCTCAGAAAAATATTAAAATTTTATATCTATGCCTTCAATTAGGTAACTACTTACACTAATTATTAGTTTAAAATGCAGGATTGATGAACCATAAAATGAATTACAAGATTTGTGCCAAATCAATCATCAAGTTTTTAAGCAACATAGTGAATTGGAATTATGGGATATTATAGGTAGAGAAATGTTCAGTTTATGCAGAATGATTAGTAGTAATAGGAAAAAGTCCACATAGAAATTACATGAAAACAATAGTTCTTCATATACATATCACGTCTGGATAATAGATCTAATAATACAATTTAGAGATATATTTAAAAGCAATCTTTTTGATGGAACAAAGATAAAATTTGTCAGAGATGAGCATAAAAGCTTATCAGAGATACTCCAGTTTAAAATGTTTTAATAGATTTTTCCAGTTAATTCTGATACCATGCTTCTTTCTTAAAATTAACAACCATTTTGATCCACCTGAGGATCAAAAGCCTTAAAATTTGATAATCTCACATACGTTAAAGGTGATAGTTGTTTACTCTCCTGCAATAAACTTTTTATCACAAATGGCTGGTCAATGAATCACTCAAATTCATCACCAAAATCACTTTTTGTAAGAATGGCCATCATTAATCAGTAGAACTGTAGTAATGATGGAAATTTTTTATGAATAAATAAACACATATAAAAACCATGAAATTCATAAATATGCATACATGAGAAATTTTCAACACTATGCCAAGAATATCACATGTTACCTTCATTATGTCTTGCTCATCATAAGTGACATCCAAGCTCACATTTCGCCTCAATGAAGTGTCTCTAGATGGTCCCAACTCTTCCTTTAAACTATCAAAGCCTGACTGATCCAACCTCACTTTTGCAACTGCTTTTTCAACATCATCTGTAACCAGTTCCACATTGAAGATACAGCGGTTTACAATGTCCTCTCTATTGATCTTTCGTAATGACTTCTCAAGGGTGTTACCTTTACAAGGAACAAAATCATCAATATCACAAAATTACTTTCAGAGGAGAAAGAGAGACCATTGAATGAGTCAATTGAAGTCAAATCCCTTACCAGTTGCTTTATTCCCAGCTTGTTGCATCCATAACCTCAACATCACCATTGCTTGTTGTGGTACACTCTCAGGGTATTCAGATTTAATAAGATGAATATCATCTTGTGCTATTCCTAATTCATTAGCAAGAGGAATCCAATCTGTTCCAAGAAGGTTACAGATGTCAGAAAGCCTTAAGTCTGCTCTGTGAATATTTTCTGCTCGACCTAAAAATTACAGCCAAGTTTACCATGGTTTTTAAGCCATTATGGGTTTTATAAACATATATACATAAGTATCAAGTACAGTTTAGAAATTCTTGACCTATTTTAGAGCATTTGGAAATTTTCTCATTTCAAACTATATTTCTTGAGTGACACAAATTATGATCAAATTACACACCTAATTGGATCATGCAAAATGAATAAGATTTATATCTTAAAAAAGACATATCATTAAGTATTTATCCATATATATTTATAAAGGAATATCATCCTAAATATTTCATCAGACTCCATGGAGTAGACTGAATAATACCTTTGGATGCCTTTACATTATTAAAGATAAAAATGAATTAAATCTATAAGGTGTATCCATGCAAAAAATCCTGTATTGATGAGATCACTTACTCAAGCTTCCATCTCTCAAGAAACTGTACTTTTTCTCCAACTCAAGTAAATCAGGTTCAGAAGGTGCTGTTTCTGGGGTGATTGTGTCTGGTAGAACTATGTTCAAAATGCAGATTGGAGATTGTGGTGGTTCACCCTTAGCAACCTGGCAAACATTTACAGTGTCCTTATTTTAATGGAACTCAATCAAAATAATTAGGCACACAACATAGATGACATATTCAGTTTTATTAAAGGCAAAAATTTTGTGTAGAAATTTCTAAAAACACCAAAAATTTTAACAATAAATTAAAATATCAAGACAAAAATAATGCTGTGAAATGTATTTTAATTAAAGGATTAATTATCTAAATTTATAAAACTTCAAATACTGACAATTATAATGAAGAAAATGCAATAGACAAACTTCCCAAATAGAAAGAATTACCTTTGGTTCTCTCATGAAAAGAATACGACCGACAGTGTCAGCATGTGGATCCTTAACACGTACAGTGAATGGTAGACGATTTTCTTTGAAGGCATGGAAACCCAGCTGCAACTGATCTCCAGATTTAGTCACAGGTATCAAGTTACCAGCAAATTCCACAAATTGTGACTTTCCCTCCAATACCTACGGGGCAGGGGAATTGAGAGTTATACATTCAAAAGGATATCAAATTCATTTATTATCATGATATCATTCCTGAGAGAATGACAATACATATAAACAACAAACAATAATGAAACAAGCATGAGAAATTACAGGGATTAACACAGAATAAGGCTGAATCTATCATCTTTACAAATATATAACAATGTCATGCATAAATATTATCCTTCTTTGTTATTCATCATCTACATGATTTTTCAAGAAAGGATATTTCTTTGGAATGTAAAGCAGCCATAAGATGTTGCTTCAACAGAAATTCACATCTATCAAATTTCCTCACCTCTACATCTCTGCTCTTAGCCACTTCAGTAAAATGCTCCTGATGTTCAAGAGTTTTATCCTCTTTGTCATCTGTCATACAGAACACTCTCAGCCTGGCCTCCAAGACATCCACACGTTTTGCAAATACAACAAATCTACAGAAGAGGAATGGCTTATATCAGACTTTTTCATCCCTTCCCTTAATTACACTGATATAAAATTAGTATGGTTTTATGCTCTGTTAATTGTGCGAGATTTAATTATTCCTTTACTTCCTGTTTTCAACATACATAGCAAGCAACTATCTTCATTAAGCCTCATTACTACTCTAAAAGTTCATAATAAAGCATTCATAACATTTTCATTTTATAATCCTTTTGACTGAGTTTATTTTAAAATTCCAAGGGAAAAAATTTGATAGTGTTAATAATGTAAATTACAAGGACTTGCAGTATGTCATCATACTGTTGTGTCGAGTGTATTTGGTATTTTAACAGAGGGGTAATTGGTTTAGCTGACATATATGATGATCTCTATTTCATTCATCAGAAACTCACTTTGCCATGAATGGCACATGTATTGCTTCCTTGTAGAGTTCTGTTGCCATTTTAGTGGCTTCTATAATGTTACGGCAGTCCATAAGCCAAAACCTAGCTGACACAGTGGTTGTGAAAGACACACAGTCATTGACGAAGGTGAGAGGGGTTGATCCCGTTACATCTTCCCACTGTGCACGAGTTGTGCCTCCTGCAAGCAAGACAGAGTGAGAAAATCACAATTAACAAAATTGTAAAAAAAGAAAAACATAATTTAATTGCCTTAAATCTTAGTGTATATCAGTAAGAAAAAGAGAAAGTTGATTCATGTGAGGCAAGTGATTGCAAAAATACTGAAATTCCAGTTTACTTACAAATTTTTTGAAACACTTTTGGGAAATATCAATGACATAAACCACTTCCATAACAAATTTAGGATTTCCACATTTAAACTGTGAATTTCAATGGAAGTGTTCATAATTGCCCAAGTATTAATATTTTTCACTTTTATTTTTTTCCATGCATCAACCTTAAGTGATGATAGAAGCTTTGTAAAAGTACAAAGAATCAAGGAGTGTAATCATATTTTTGCATGCATGATGAGCAAGATCTGAACATAAAAATAGTATCAAGTGATAAAGTAATTATTAATGTAAAATTTGTTCATTGTGATTGTAATTTATCGGATTTTGACATGTATTATCCTCATGCAAATAAAATATGAAGCCAATTCTACCATTCTAATCATAATAGGAATTAAATAGAAAATTGCATTCAATAGGATTCTAACTCTACACACTTGTATAGCATTTAGAAAAACTGTATCCTTTCAAGATGGTAATACCCTTGCTTTGATTGGGTCTTTTAAAGCTTAAGTTCTATAACTTCTAGTTAACTATCTACTAGATGTTTTACCATTCTACCCCAAAATTTTCTAGAAAAGCCAGGGAATACATCTACATGTTTTATGTGTATCATAGATAATTTTGATAGAAATACCCACATTAAAGACATCAAGTACTGTATGATCAACACTGTTTCTTTATGCATTTCATCATTTAATTATTTTTACTGACACTTTGATTCTTGAATTCCAAAGAAATACATTGGAGTATTTAAATTATCATTAAAATAGCAATAAAATTTATGAAAAAAAGCAAAACAATCTAACGAATAATGCTGTTTTAAGATTATTTTCTGGTCCATGTTCAACTTTATTTATTCATGTTAAAGATATAACCCAGCCCACTGATCAGCTATTCCCACAATACATAGGATTAAGACAAACCAAAAAAAGAGATTACTTTCAGTGGAAAATAAAGATATGAGCATAAATAACAGCAGCAGTATTAAGGGGAAAATAACAGAAGAAAGCAGCAATCGTTTCAGAAAAGACCCTTCAAGGGCAACTAAACACTTTTCATTAATTTAATAATTTTTGTTTGAGTTTTACATAAAAAGATTTACTTATTTCCTCTAAGTTTTCAAAACTGAATTTACTGATATTTCCAATCCAAGGCAAAGACAAAAAATATAAAGTTTTCAGTCAAGAGGGTTAATCTATACCATTACAATTTCATATAAGACTGAATGTCACTCAGCAAAAATAGCTAAACCCAATTGGGGTAGTGGTTACTTTTCCATATTCTTCCAGTGCCAGAAGTTGCTAAAAACAAATAGTGCAAAAATGTATGTGATAAAACTTGCCAAAAACTACATTCACATAAGTTTGCATAAATTTTAGAAACTTTCAATCTACTATAGATGAAAATCATTAAATCAGCCAAAATGTTGCAGTGCCCACACAGTTTGTGTGACCACCTAAACAACATTATAGAATTTGTGACACCACCACCTCCATGTTTGACATCAAAGCAGATTGTGTTTCAAAATTAGTTCATGGACCAGAGGTGCAAAAAGCATTTGTATTTTTTCCAGTAGGTGATGAGTAATATGCAGTGAATGCATTTCTCACCACTTATAGGATATCACATAATCTTTTTTTCCAATAAATGACCGACCTGAGAGACATCGAGGCCTCCCCAAGGGCCACAGATACACTGATCAAATCCCCCCCAGCTCACGTTGATCAGTCACCTGGTGCCCCAAAAGCAGTTTTTTGCAGTTAACAGCTTTTTTTGAGAGCTAGAGGTTATAAGTAAGGTAGTGAGGCTATAATTTAAGTGTTCTTTTACATGTGAATCCGAAGGAACCGAATTGAAGAGAAAGAATAAAAAAGGAGAGTGTTGCCCATTACCTTTAAGTGATCTTTTCCGAAACACCCCTGCCATTGCGTGCAGCATTGTTTAATAAAGTGAGGGGAGCGTGTTAGTAAATTGTATCGGCAACAGCAAAGAAGTTTTTATTCACTGTTTCAAAGAATAAAGTGACACACCACATTAACACTTAACGAATAACAATAATCACTTTCCTATCCTGCAAAAGAGCAATAAAAGGACTGGGACTTGAGATATTTCTCAGAAATTTTGAGCTTTCGTAAAAATCATTCCCTGACTATAACGCACAAATGCTAGCTCCTCCACAAAGCTTATGCAATGCACACTAAGTCTCTAATATTTCTACAAGGTTGGGCTTTACTGAAAGATGGCAAAGACAGAGAAATTAAACTACAAAGGATCAAAGAAATTCTCCTTCAAGTAATTTCCACATTTTGGCATGTAGAGTATTATTCTAGGCCAACAGTGAAACACACAGCAATTAAGGAAAACTATTATTACATTCAGGGATTAATGGCAGGGCTGGCTGGATTATAAAATTTCTACTCACAAACACATGTATGAATTTTTATATACTCTATTCCAGAGCAAGAAAAAAGGCAAGCAAATGAACATAAAAAAAGCTCAAAATATTATACTCCTTTGAATGGAACAAACTGATTGAGTGAAATGAGAATAAGAGAGATGGCAGGTGGCACATGTGGGTAGTCTCATTTTTAATATTTTTTCAATATTATCATAATAAAAACAATAAACATTAACAATTCAGAAGAATATAAGAATCCAATATAAGACAGATAAAAATGGAACATTTTAACTTTTCAGCAAAAATTGCCTACTTTCGCAATTAAGAACATAAAGCACTATAGTTTGTCAATATTACCTGCTACCAAAAACTCAACTAACAAGGATACTAAAATAATTTACAAGCTTTCATTACTTTCAGTCGACCTTTGACACTATAGTCTTTTCTACTTTTAAGGTTCATTCACTATTGTAGGAATTAAAAATAATAATAATACTGCCATTGGGCATGAGGTTCATCTCATGGAAGATATTGAGTAGATTATATGGCATGACTTAGCACTTTAGGGATACATTTAAGGGATATGCTCAAATTCTGGCCATTACCTGTTATACTGCAGAGCAGTCTTAATGTTGGTGCATCACCAGAATACTGATTAATCATTCCCTTGTTCGCTGCTTGAGGAACTGGTATAGTGAGTGTGATAGGTTTGTGAAATTTCCTTCTTCTAGGCTCAACTGTGACAATCGGAGATACAGCAACACGATTCCCAAGCAATTTAGCCACCAACTCAGCAGAAATAGGTTGAGCCTGAAAAAGAGTACAAGTGCGCACTACAATCTAGTGGATGTATCTCATACTATGTTTTAATAATAAGTCACATTCAAGCAATACTTGATTCACTTGATTTGATCAAAGTAACAAAGAAATTTCAATTTAGCAAATCAGAAATGATTTTATGATAGGAATGTTACAGAAGATTATACTTCCAAAGCAATTTCAATATTAATCATCTTCCACAACTAAAGTTGAAGATTTATTTGTACATTTACTACATTACTGTGCCAACTAATGTAAACCTGTGCAAAGGAGGAGAATGATGTTGATGACTAAGATGATATTTTCTCTTAAGATACTGTGATTCTGAGATACGCTAGATTCATAATGATGGTGATTTAAATACAAGTGTCAGTCAATAACCAAAGCAAATTAGCTTATTACCTGATGTCCATATTGTTTCTTGAAAAGTCTCTTCCTACCAATCAGTACTGTTTTCACACCCAATGATGGGAGGAAAAGGTTGCAAAACCAAATTTGAAAGTCATATTCAAAATTTGGAGATCCTAGTTCAAACTTCCTTCACTCATTGGCTGACGCTCATATTTAAAATTAACAATCGAGATCCATTTTATAGCTAGGTATTTCTGTTCTATCAGCTACTCATTCAAAATATCAAAAATTAAATTGACAATTTGAAGGTCAATTCATCCATAAACAAGTATGACAAAAGTGTAGTGATCATCATGCCTTCAAAAGAATCATACATTCTATGGCTATGATTTCACAAATAAACTCTTTTCTAATACTATTAAGTATTCTCTACCATTATTCTTTTTAAAACTGAGCTCCTAAATAAGATCTTCAACTCTGTCATAAAATCTGAATACTTTAGGTTAATTTTTCTTTGTCAGCTCAAGTGTCTACAAACATAAAGTAAACATAAAAACAATACATAAATAGAAATAAAACAAAATAATTTCCCCTAACTATTAAAGCTAACTGAAATACTCGTTCCAAGGCATTAACCTAGGTGATTCCCAATGCCAAACAAGTGGGAATTCCCATTTCTTTGAGGAACATCGACGGCGAGACATTAGCATTGAAATATGAGTATTGGAATGATAGACAGATAGGAAACAGCACAAAAGCAGGGCTCGAAATAGCAATGAGTGGCAAAGCAGGAAGCCATGACCATAATCAAAGCACAACAAAGCCCAATAAAGTTAGTTAATAAAAAAATTTTAATGACTTCAAGTCAGACATATTTATGATGAGTGCCTATTTCGAACCTTGCTTAAAATTTTGGAATGAGAGGGTGAGTATTTATTAGCTACTAATGATTGCACCCAGAAATTTAAGTTTAACTAATTTTATTGGGCACTCAGTTTGTATACATGTTAGTAAAATTAGTGCAGAGTCAATAACAGTGTATTAATTTAATGACAAACATGATTTAAAATCACTTTTAACTCATAACAAATGAGATTCCAAATACCTGATGAACCTTTGGCATGCATTTTAAAATTAAACCCATTTCCACTAAGCCACCACCACTTTAGGCCTGAGTATTCATTTTCACCTCTTTCCTAAACCATGATGATTAATCAGAAATAGGTGAACAGAATGTCATGAACATATAAGGAAAAAGACATTTGTCTACCATGAATTAATTAATGGCATGCAAAAACCTGCATAGATTTTAAGAATGAAAGAATTCCTCATGCAACTTGGGTTATATGAGTTTTATGTTAGTATATAGTTAGGAAAGAAAAAGGAATAAGTGCTAAATGACTGCCAAATGAGAATGAAAACATTCTGAGTAGTTATTTCTCCCATAATCATTAAATGAAGAATCATGAAGAAATTATTATTTGATAAAAATAAATTGAAAGTTTAGCCTTAATCAGTGTATGCAGATTAAACTTAGCTCTAGACAGTAGTCATGCAGCCATTTAAAATGTCTAGAGCTGTGCACATTTAGTTTCAAAAATAAAAGTCAGCAAGATGAACTCTATTAAAAGATTTAGTTTTAAAACAACTGATGAGCTAAAGATTCACCATTTTGACAAGCTTGAAACATATTTATCAATCATTATAATTACACTTTTGTTATTAACTGGAATGATAAGTACAATTTAATCAAAAGAAAATATATAACTGGAGAAAAGACATATCATAAATGTCTGGACTACAACTGCTCAAAATTGCCAATCCTATTTGAATGTGTGAAGATTCAAATTTCATTATGGTCTGGCTTAACAACTAGTACAGTGCAGTTTAGTTTTAATGAACATATGTAGAAATACTTTCCACATGAATATACCAACAAAGCTATCTTATGCCTACAGTAATTATAAAGGAAGCATATATAGAGACAGATTAATTGTAATAAATACATTGTAAATTGAAATTAATGAGTGCACAGCTCTAATGGTTTTAATGAATTAATGTAATATTTTAATACCTTTATACATATTTGATCTGCTATGCTGGCTAATCAGACCATGCATAATTTCAATCAAAGCTCTACATGTAAATGACTTGAACTGCTAACATAGCAAATGAGAAACTAAAGGAAAACTGTTAATGCTCTCTACCAACATTTTCATTAGTTGTTATCTGTTGACCACATTATACTAGAATGTTTTCTAATGAAATTAAGCTATACAACTTAGTGATGATAGTATTATTAGAGATTCGATTTACATTAGAGGATTATGACAGCCCAGAATGTTATTTATAACACTTCAATCTAATACATAATAAATTCAAGATGTTATAGTTACAGTACTAAATTTACTTCACATAAAAGCAAACATGGCTAAATTATTTCTAAAAACAGAAATAAGGCCAGTTTGTCAGAAGGAAATGAATTCTCTTATTGACAAAGTGCTAGTGGAAATACCCAACAGTAAACACCTCCAGCTTACTTAGTTACAAGAAGCATACAGAAGATTAACTGACATACCTGGTAAAGCATTCATTACAAACACTGAAATTCAATAGTAAGCATCTCTAATTGCACTTGACATGTCATCATTTACCTTTAAAAACACATCAGCAAAACACACATCTTTTACATTTACAATGACTAGCATTCTTTATAGCCTTTTTGATTAATAACAATACTATCAAATAACTTAAATCAGCGCTAATACTGAGTTATGATGGAGGCCACTCAAAATAATTATACAAAACATGGCAGCCATCATGAATTTTGTACTGTATGCCAACATACTTCTCTCCTTCTCAATTGGAGGAGGAGAGGAGAAAAGCACAAACCCTTAAACAAAAGGGAATGTTCTTAGCATGATGGCCACTATCATCACCACACCAATGAGAATCGCTTCTTCTTTGGGATATGGTTCACAGTAATCTTTTTCAACAGTCCCGTATGCCCCTTCCTTGGCTTAAAGAGATTTACCTGGAGCCCAACTTTGATCTTCTTGGTCAGGGCCCCTTGTGGGAACACTGCTTGCACCTGCGGTACCACAGTGGATGATACCATTCCCCCCTCTGGGCCAATGGCATGTACTTCCTGTCGAACTCGAGACACAATGGCAAAATACTGAGGAAAGTCTGTTGTTAGGATGCGGGTGATCCTGTTGGTGTTCAAGTCTTCCAACTGCGTCAATTCTGAAATGGAAGTATTATTTCAGTTTGTGAATATTATACATTAAGACATTATTTCACATACATTTGCCCACCCTGTATCAGCTGTATTCTGTGACACCTTTTAAAATCTCTGGCATAAAGCTCAAATATTATTCTCTGCTACTATCAAATCAATTGAGCATGGCATTGGTTTTTCAAAATTTTACTTAATTATAATTCAAAAGCTTCAATGAAACTTCATTCAACCAAATTCAGCTGTCATATGGCATCATCACCCTTATGGTAATATTTCCAGCAAAGAGAGATTTGTTTCTAATAATAATATATTATTATCCTTAAATGCATCATACTAAAAATATTAAATAAAAATTAATTAAGTAAGCAGTTAATGGCCTAAGGATGTGCATGACAGTTTCCCTATTTTTGTTCAGGATGAGCCTATCCTTTCCACAAACATGGAAATAATAATAATATGTATTGATGCCCTGTGGTAGAAAACCACCTAAGGACAAAATCAAAACATATCAAACAAATCCATATAAATTGTGGCAGTGAAACAAAAATAATAATTAATAATATGATACAGTTTAGAATTATATAATATATACACAATTTAAATTGCAATAAACAATTGTATTACAGTGAGTGAGGTACTTCAATGAAATAGGTACATGACTTAAAGCGTGTGGCTAAACTTCCTCATTTATGATTCAGCTTACTTAGTCAGCTTTTCCTCCATCTCATCCCATCCCCTTTCCTCAACTCCAACTCTGCCCATTTCAGCACATCATTAGGTCACTAGCACAACACAGCTAACAGAAATGCTACCAGCTATTTAAGTAATCAATTCAAAGTCATAGATTTATTCTCAACAACATTTCCAAGATGTGTAGAATTATGTGCAAGCAATTTTTGTTAGTTGATATCAAAGTTTGATTATTGTTTTATAAAGTATACCAATAATGAAAATGTTTAATGAGCCTTTTCACTAAACTGTATTTCTCATATTTTTAACATTCTTCCACTAGTAAACAGTTACACTAACTAAGCAGTTTGCTTAGTTTTTTATTAATAAATTTTTCACGACAACTTCACAGAATCAAATCAACACAATGGCATTAATGAAAATTGCTATTTAAGTCACATGAAATTTAGCAAGTGATTATTAGGTACCTTCTCCACCAAAGCTTTCATTCAAAACATCTTGGATTGCCTCCTCGCTTGCTTCCAAGGTGTGCTCCCTCCATGTCTCTCCATTGTCTGAACGCAGAATAACTATCTCTCGCTCTTTTCCCCGAAGAGAACCAAAGTGAGGTACTTCAATGATCACAGGACTGAAATAATAACATTCATGCAAAGTTAGTGACTCTCTTCAAATGTTATAGATGAAATATAAGGAATAACAAGTGTGAAAATTAGCAGCATAACTGGGACTCGAGCCCAGGTCTCCCACTTTCCAGGCAGAATCTTGTTATTCCTTGGGATTCAGCTGCATGGCTTTACTGTTCTAAGTATTTGCACCTTTCCTTAATCCTCATAGATTAAATATTTCTAAATTTACATATTCCAAAGAAAATTATTTAATGTATATTGGATTAAATTATTCGTAATTCTCTTTCATTCATATCTTACGTGATCTTATTCAATCAATTTATGATATATGGATGATTCACATTAAACAGGGACAATGTTTTCAAAGGGAATTCAACAAACAAACCAAACCCTAATATTACAATGATCAACAAGTTGTAACAAAATTTGTAAAAATATTGTAGAGCTTTTTAAGGCAGACCTTAGCCAGGTGATCAAAAGGAAATACAGCATGAATTGAAAATTACATTACACCATACAGTGATGTTCAAGGAGTACAAAAAGAAACTGAAAAGCTTCATAGCAATACTGATCCCAAATAAATGAAAGTGTGTCTTAAGGTAAATCTGATAATCAAGAGGTGGCATTCTTACCCTAAAAATTTGGCTGCAACAGGGCCAAGCTCTAGAATTCTACTCGCAAGAGCTTCGCCTTCCATCAGAGGTGGTGGGTGTGCCAGTTTGTCCTTCTTGAGGTAACGGCAAGTAATCCTCATAGGCATCGAAGCTTTTCGTGGTGGGACAATTACACGAACTCCTGAGTGTCTGCATCCACGCATAGCACCACCTCTTGCATCTACCATGAAGCTGACCAAGAAGCTAATATTTGCAATGGGAGGTTGTAGAGAAGGAGAAAATAGAGTTTAAATGAGTGACTATTCTGCCCACATTATAATAACATGCATACCATTAAAATTGTGAATTTCCTTATAAATCAACATGCATCAGTGAGAGGAGAAAACAGTGCTGAAAGGAAGATTTCATAGAATATGAAGTACTATGCATCAAATCACCACCTTCATGCAATAATCCTTCAAGTTTATGATTAACTGATAGAAAGAAATGAAATTTACATCTCTCCAGAAATTGATTATTGATTGGATAAAGATAATCAACATGCCAAAATCCTGGTCGTTCACCATTGCATAATATATGTGCTGCTACCAATTAAATGGATAGAATAGTAGTTTTATATACATCTGTTCCTATTTGTAATGTCCTCCTAAATTAAAATTCTGTTCACAACAGTGTTTCATTTGGGAAACAATGGAAATTATAAGGGAACATTTCATGTAGAGACATGCTAACAGACAAAGAGCTCTTATGTGCTATTATTAAGAATACAATAAATATCCTCAATAATAAATAAAATGCTGAAATTATCTCTTAGAACAATATTTACAAACCATCAAGCATGTGATCCTATACTAAAGAAAGAAACAGTAAATAGTGAAAATAAAGAGAATGGATATTATACTTTACAAAAGACTTACGTTTTCCACTGAAGTTTGCTGAATAATTTTCATTCCAAAAAGTCACCGCAAGAGGTTAAAGAAAGGAAAAATTAAGTTAGTTAAATACCATTGGAATATTAGAAAATTAGATTAACCTGTGGAACTACATTTTTTTTATTTAGACAATTAAGAAAAATCATTCACATATAAAATAAAACATATACAACAAATAATCAAAAGAAATTTTAGAAAAATTATTCACTGGTAAATCTCTGAGAATATTTTACATATTAGCTTATACCATTAAATATTTAATTATTAGTAGAATAAAGAAAACAAGGACCAAGGTTTTGATAATAAAAGTAACACTGATCTCACAACTACAAGCAATGTTTCATTTAATACATATGACATTTGTTAAAATAAACAACAGTTTTATCAAAGACAAAAATCAATACAAACCAATGCATACTTCCAAATGCACACTTTAGAGTTACATGTTTACATGTTACAGTTTAGCCCCTAAATAACTTTCCCTCTCATGGTCATCAAACAACTTCACACACTTTTTGATAATGATGACTATGAGCCTCTCATTATATGATTTAACATTTTCTTCATGAAATGACAACTTAATTCTGCATTATCTAAAATCTAAAGTAAAATTGTAATGGTAGGCTTTTAGTTTAAATGATGGCTTTCCTTTAAAAAATAGCAATCTCAAAAGGAAGAACTTTATTTCATTTTGGATTATATCAAATAACTTAGACAAGTATTATCCACACTAGTTAAATTATCATTTCAACATAGGAAAGCTTTACCTCGATTTTTATAAAAGAAAAATTAAGTAAAAAATTGAATAAATGAACTAAGCACCAGAGATGAAGACCAAATTTTAATAAATGAGTTTAGATTTCAACTAGAACAGATTTCAATATTTTTAGTTCAATACTGATTCTTTCAGTTTGAAGAGTAAAAGGTTTCAGTAATAGAATATAAATTTTCAATTTGTTTCAATTTACTTGATTCCATAAATGAGATGTTCAAAACAATGGCAAATTCAAAGACCATTCAAAAAGTTTAAGGTAAGAGATTAGGTAAGAGATAACAGAATATTCTGCTTCTATGAAAATATAGATAATAACTAGAAAACAAATGCTAATATCTCTACCAAAACTTGTTCATATCCTCAAAATAATATTATTTTCATAGTCATGAATACTTATATTTGAAAATATACTCATGAAATCCAAAATTTCTGATCATGGGGTTGATGGATGTCAATCATTATATAAAATAGGATATTAACCCTAAATTAAAAATATTAATTATATTTGTATCAAATGAGAAGCAGAAATCAATTGATAGTCCCAATTAAAATCTTTCGCAAATACCCTATCAGCTAGATTTCTGAGTGATCTATTGATATAAAGTCATTTATTTCCAAATGAAACCAATTACTGCATTGATATTTGAACATAGCATGTTGTGCTCCTGACAATAAAAAGAGATGAAATTCTCCTCCATGTGAAAGCACTCACTGCAATCCTTAGTAGGAGTAAATTGAGGAAACACATCCCTGCTTTTAAAATTAGAGAGAGCTCTTGAATATGGTAATAGAAAAATATCAAATAGAGAACTAAGTTTCATTAAAACATTGCAGAGAGTGATAAGACAGCATAATCTTTATATGAAAAATTTACATTAAAAACGATCTGAAAAAGTTCTATTCTTTGTTGACAACTTAAATTCAACATAAGGATGGGATATATGGTTACCCAGTAAGAGATTTGTCCTTTAAGACTATTATTTTGTAAAAATTATCCTAATTGTAGTCTTTGGATCATTTTCAGAGCCATTTTTGGTTAATGAGAAAATACAAAGTAAACAGAAGAATAATTAGTAAGGTGTGATGTCAAAGATGAACAAGCCTAAGAAGTATGAGATGGTTTTCTCTTGGATTAAACAAATGAGAGAAGAAGTAAAGCAGACTATGATGTTAGGACGAACAAAAATGGATGGTTACACTCCTAAATAAGCCAATAGAAACAAGAATTTTAAATCTATAAATCAAGGTTAAAAGTGGAATCCAAATCTCATTACAGAGGATGAAACTAATGAAAAGGAGCTTTCATTTTGACTTGAAGTAAAATTGACATTAATGATTCAACATATATAAGTTACTGTAAGACTATATTTATGATTTTCGTGGTGGGACAATTACACGAACTCCTGAGTGTCTGCATCCACGCATAGCACCACCTCTTGCATCTACCATGAAGCTGACATTTAGTTTCAAAAATAAAAGTCAGCAAGATGAACTCTATTAAAAGATTTAGTTTTAAAACAACTGATGAGCTAAAGATTCACCATTTTGACAAGCTTGAAACATATTTATCAATCATTATAATTACACTTTTGTTATTAACTGGAATNGGGGGAAGAAAAGTCTACAAAGTACTGAAAAGAATGAGTATTCATACTGGGTTGTAAAGCAGAGGGGGAGGAAGTAATGAAGGGAAAAGGCAGGTTAACAATTTAGGAGGATTCTCAGAAAAAAGGAATTCACTGATAAGAGAATGGGAATGGTGGAGATAGTGGAGTATCTGAAAATTTTTTGACATATATAATGTATATATTTTGGGACAGGAGTCGAGGATTAAGGATGAAAAGTCGGTATGATGATTTTTATCTAACAAATGCTCAGCAAAGGGTGATCCTTGAGGAGCACTATTTAGGAAAGCTTTATGATGTTCATTGCATCTAGTATAAAAGTTTATTACACCTGGTCCTATAAATTCCTGGCTTCCACAGTGGATTAACTTCGTCTATACTATTGCAGAGAAGGGATCTATGTGTTTTTTTTTGCTGCAGTATGCAAGTCTACATTCTGAAAAGTGTTACAAATCTCATATGAGAAATTGGTAATGAAATTAAATTTGTGCCATCAAAACGAGGAATAGAGGTGATGTCCATTGGAGGAGTAAAAATCTCATTCTCCAAACAAGTAGTTTTTAATGAGGGAGGAAGGGTAACCATTGATATTAGCAATTACATGGACATAAAATCTTTATGAAAGTCACTGGAAGACATCTGTATTTTTAAAAGTCTACTGAGGAGAGAATGCAGCTAGTTTACATGTGTAATGGTGATTAAAAGAAGCAGGTATTACATGGCCTATTTAAATAGGTTTCCCACATATGAAAAATTGAATTTGATCTTCTGGGATAAAAACATAAAGGTCTAAAAAGATGATGGAATTATCCATTTCAAAATCATGAGTGAAAGTAAGAGAAGGTTGACCTGAGCTTCACAAATCTAACAGTTGAGATATTTGTCTTTGGGACCATTTTCAGATGCAAAGGTTATCAAAGGACCATCACATGGCAACATTATGTTAATGACATCCTTAGCATCTTGGATTGCAAGACAATCAAATTCAAATTTCCATACACAGAAAACCTACTTACACAGACCATGCAATAATTGTTTCTTCAAACCACTATCAGACACACAAAATAGCTACCTTTCATTCCATATTTCTTTTTCTTTGAGTAATATTATACAGGTAATATTTCTAAAATTCCAGAATACAAAGACTTCCAACAAAATTCATTCAAAAAGAAGAGCAATCAAAAAAAACTTAAAGAGCATACATTTCCTCCTGTAATGTGATAATTACAGTATTTATTGGCATGTAACATGAACTTTTTTCCTACAATTTATGGCTCAAATTCTACCTGCAACTTATATGTATATATTAGGTTTGCAACTATTTAAGTTAAATCTAATTGAATATTTTACCAAAATTTCCCTCTTAAAATGATGGCAATGTGTAATAAGTGCATATGGTGTATTGTTTGGGGGTAATTTTCAATTTCCTTTAAAGAGAGTTATTTTGAAAGTCTATGCAAGGAGATTGAACTCAGTAAAATTAAGCAGCACATTCTGTGAATGGGGATTATTAGTTGATATGATATGATGCAGAACATGCCTCTTAAGGTAATTTTTATGATTTAATTTCTTACTGCATTCCTTTTCGAGAACATATTATTATAACTGAACATGCTTATGATGTAAATTTTCTTTTAAATGAAAAATAGAAGAGTGCCTAATTTTAGAAAATAAATTAAATAGCTAACAGAAAAAATGTTGAGGTTAACTAAATGGTTCACTGTAAATACGTTAAAATCCCAAATATTTCTATCCAATAAGAATGAGTAGCAAAAATAAGTAACTGTAGAAAGAGAAAGATACTGAAATATCCAGGTTTCTTCACCTAATATCTTTTCCAATTCCCTGTTTCACAGACTGAGATTATGAAAAGCTTAAGAGATCCATTTTAAGAGTTTAATTCATTAGTTTAAAGTAATATTTGGCGGTAAATGATATTTAAAATGCTATTATCAATTCTGAACATTAGATGAATCTTCTTTGAATTTAAATGGAAATTGCGTGCGTCATATTGGTTAACCTCGCATTTGAAAAAATTCCCTTTTATGGCTTATGAGTCAGTAAAAAGCTGTAGGGCCTCAGGTTAAGTTTAGCAAAGAAACCTGTATTTTCGAGAGAATCCAAGGTTCCAAATAAATACAGTGCATTCCTCCATAATTATAAAGGGTGAGCTGAAAGGCTGCTTCCTTGCATGCTCAAGACCTATGGAAAGTGCGGTTTAAAGTTCAGTGGAGATTTTGCTTATTGACAGACTTAATCTATAAATAACTAAATTTCTTGTTTCAAACCTTTCCCTCCACATCCTGGTCGACAGAGACACAGCACCAAGAGAAGCTAGTGACTGGGCTAAGCTGTTTGAGTAAGAGGTTGGCAAAATATAAATAAACAAACAAAAGCTAAGAAAATTTTTAAAAATGAATACAAACCTTGGAGAAGACTCCTTTAATGGAATTATGATCAGAAAATAAGTCATGGCTATAGCTGATTTAAAGAACTACAGCTAAAAGCATTGGAGGAAAGGTATGACACTGAAAATGTTTATATAATCTGTGGTACAACTCAAAAACTTAAGTGTACTTAAGTCAACTTTTCACTGAGTTCTCAAGAATGAAGGAAAAAACATACTAAAATAACTAAAGAATAGAATGGCATATGGCATTCAACAACAGAAAGCATTTTTTCAAATAAAAATTAAATATTTGAATGAGTATTTCAGATAAAAATATATCTCTCTTATTTAAAAAAAAAGCTGTAAATTGGTCTTACAAGAATGTAGGGGACTTTGAAAATATACTCATTTTCTTACCAAGGTTCATGAGCTGAGAAAACAAAAACCATAATTTACATTACCAAAGAAGTGCATTCATAAAGAAAAAATATAAGTATAATGAACAACTATGTTTGTGAACTTCTAAAGAATCTTTCCTCTTATAGATATTGAAGAGAAGCATTTTATGATTGGATTATTGAAAAGTAAGTTATAGTATGTTAAAAACTAAAATAGCAAATGGAATCAGTATGAATGCAGTTTCAAGTTCAAAAGTTCTTCATTTATCAAAAACCACATGCGAATGCAAGTATTTTTTGACTCATGACAATAAATGTCAAATAAACAAATGATGAAAACAGCTAAAAATCATTTTTGAAAAGAAACTAAAGAGTATTAATTTTAGCTTAGATTTTGTATAAGAACTAAACATCCTGTAATGGTCTGCATAATGTTAAGTAATAATAAGCCAACAAAATAAATTGTGTAAAAGTTAGTTCCACATGACTGGAGAGGCATACATTTCTGGCTTATCAAAATAGAAACAATGATAGTGTGAAACAGATATGAAGTAATAACAAGAAATTTTCAATGTTTGCTTATAAAATCAAAACATTTCAAAGTATTGCACTAATAACTAAGTAAGCATACAGACACTTTATAAATGAAAGAAAAACGGGATAGCTCACACCTCATATTAATACCAATGGAACACTTTCTATGAAGCATTTTTTTAAAGATTTTAAGAAGTTAATTAAATTAAAGGCAACTTGTCATTAAAGATTGTTGTCAATACTAAAATGTTTCAGGAAAATATTCAAACTATCATCAACAAAAAGTTTCTTGATATAAGAATTGTCTCTTCAGCCAATTATCAACAGAAATTTTAAATATCAATATATTTTTAAGGTGGGAGAAAATAGGTGAATGACATAAATTAACATGATGGCAGGGTAAATCAAAACAAATTAAATAATTTTATATGATACAAATCAACAAACAATTCTGATGCCACTATAGAAAAACAAAGATGAGAAAATAGCAATTTAATCGAGGCCAAATTAAATGAAAATTTCAATGATGAAAGTTAAAAATCATAGAAAAAGTGATTATGTACTGGTTGGATAGATTGATAATTACCATAGATGTTTCAATCATACAAAGAGTGTTTTAATACAACCTGAAAGTAGCATATTATCAAATAAAAATGAAAATCTAATGATGATTTATCAGAATCATATATTTATTTTCCAGTAATTGATATCCAGCAAATTATTTGAATATTTTTTAGAAGTAAAAAGAAAATCGTCCAAGAAGTATGAAAAATAAATCCGTAACTGATATCAGTAAATATTTCTTAATCCATCAACATTCAGAGAATCTAAATTATAATTATCCTATGATTCCTAAGTATCTTTATTCCAGTCCTACCATGGTTCCTATCACACCTTTATCTACAACAGGTTTATGTCCTTAACGTAAGCCTTTAACTTTACCCCAAACTTTTTAATGTAATTTCCCATTTTCTCTAACAACTTTCTCATTTATAATGACTCTTTTTATGCAGGTTCTCAAAACCCACTATTCAGAGTAATGAATATAATATAATAATATTCAAAATACATGGAATTCTATTTACAATTAAATGGAGAAATATTATTCTCAAAAACCTGACAGGGATACTGAATTCAAGGTTTATAAATTTAAAATAAATAGGGAAAGGTTGATATCTGCGCTTCATAAGATACCTAACATGATACTACTCCTTTAAAAGAGATTTACCACTTCCAGAATATTTAGCTGTACATGTTAATTATTTAGTTTTAAATTATGAGATGAAATGCAGAGAGCATAATAAATATGAATTGACATTAATGAACCTTAAACAATATCAAGTTACATACTTTACATAGACATGTATTCTAATTGAAAAAATAAAAGAAATATTCTTTTATTGACTTTCGATTTTATTAAGATGATCGATTTTGGCTAACTTTCCATAATGAAGATCTAATCTCACCCAATCAGGACCTGATGATGGTAATTTTGCCAAAATCCATCATTAAAAAAGTCATGTGGAAGTTACAAAACTTTCCCATAACCTTCCATGATGTCATTCCATGAACTCCAGCCAAACAAGTTTAATTATATAAGCATTCAAATTAATTCTAATTTACTCCCGCAATCACAGAAACCAAAACTGGAAATTATTCAACATATTCACTTAACAAGTTATAACATGAAATTGCTCAAAATTAATATCAGCTTTTTTATATTTAAGATTCATAGATATTCTGAGGTACAAAATGTTAGTGATACCAACCAGAAGTTAAGTACTGTTAAATGTTTTTTTTTCAACCAGAAAACAAACTAATTCATCCCAAAAAACTCAAATGGGCCATAATAGAATTATTACTATTAATTCAATCTTACCCAACATGTACAGGGTGCCTCGCAATGTCGACATTATCTGGAGCATAGCTTGTAGTGAAATGAGAGTAGTCTTTGGTATGCTGAGGACTGATAGAATCTTCCATGGCTGTTGGTGGAGCTGCATGAAAACAATTTTTAAAGCTAAAGTAAGTTTACACTGCTACAAGTTCACAAAATTTTATGATTGAGCAACTAATAACAACATTAAAGTAGACCTAATTATCTCTTTTGACAAAATTAATTACATGAAGTATTGTTATCATTTTTTGAATTTTGATATCATGTAGAATTTGACTGATTTTATAAAACCATTGAAGGTTTCAACTTTTACAATAAATTTTCATGATTTGCAAATTATAACATAAATATTTTCAAGAAAATTGCTCTCCTGTTGGATGTAAATATTGCTTGAAACCTTGAGTGTCTGAAACAAGTATTTGATATAGCAGATAATTTACCCATAGAATCCCTGTTCGAATCTCCCCTTTCATCACGGGTGACATCAATTGGGAGTGAGTCATCACCTAGAGATTTCATTTCATCTACTGTGAGATATCTGTACGGCTGATCACTCAGCATAGTATCTTCACCTATAAATTTAAATAAATTCCTATTACATTTTGAAGAAATATATTTAATGAAATCTGTAAGTCAAATATTCATAGATAGACTATTTACAACAAATCAATTAGAATTGGTCAATCAATTAATGTTATTGCTTCAAGACAGTTTTCAAAAATCATTGCATATTTACTTCTAGAGAGAGGAGACATAAGTAATTTCCTTAACTCTACAAGAAAATGATACAAATAAGATAAGAATGAAATGGCACACTAACTGAAATGAATCTTAAGCTATTTTGTTAAAAGCCAATAAGTGATCCTAATCTGGTATATGAATATAAGTATTTTCAAAACCTTGACTGAAATTATTTAGAGTATAGAAAACAAGGTACACTTAGAACTCTCCCACTCCACAAAATATTTTACAAAATTATATTTTGAACAGTTTATCATTATTTCATATATATTAGAGAACAAAATGTATGATTATATTTTATTTTCTCATGAAATGGTCTTCCATCAAGAAAAAAAATTAACTCCACTTCAATATGATATACATAATGCATTATAATATACAAATGCAATTAATTGTAGCTTGAAGATAATTTCATGCATGCAAATATTTTCTTCTCCAATTGGTGAAAGCCCTGTTCATATTCTTTTCAACACAAAACCCTTCACGTCCTTCAAACCATTCACAAGGAATGTTATATACATTCAAATATGATGCAGATTTTTTGAAACATTTAGAACATATTGTGAAATATTATATAATCATGACTTGCTTAGAGTGGATAGAAGTAATCACAAAAGCGTGTTTACAAATTACACATTTTGTTATTCACACAAGTTAAAAAGCATTTAAAAGAATTATGTTAGATATTTTCTGTTTCACTAAGAAAAGGAAATGAACAACAATCAAAGATTCTAGATTATTAATTGTTAAACTTAACTTGGACGGAAGACAAAAACTTAAACTGTATAAAAATTATTCTAATGAGTATAAGAAATCATTTCCTTAATGGAGACTGCTTAAAGTTCACCATTCCAAAATAGATACAGTACAACTGTTCATTTAGGAAAGTTGTCTAGAATAAATTAATGACATTTCATCAAGTTGATTCATCAATTACATTCTAAATAAGTACAATTGGTCAACAAGAAAAAAGTAGGCAAAATGAACTAGGTTGCCTTAAAATCAGCTCTACAGAATGAAAATCAGGATTCCTGAATTCTATAAAGATCAAGTATAAAACTCAATGGAAGAATACATTTTCAAGAACCTAAAATTTATCAATAATATGAACATAATGAATACTGTTTAATGCTAAGCAAAGAGAAAGTCAAAACATTCTTTTTGCGTATGTCACTTACATGGTAATGAAGCCTTAATTCTTTTTAAAGAAACAGTTTGCTGACATCTTCATAGATTCATTAAAAAAGAGATAGCTGAAAGCTTTTAAAACTGATTTATACATACATACATATTGTTTTTCCACCTTTATCCTAAAGACTAATTTGAAACATTTTTGTAAGTTTACAATAGGTCTAACCCAAAATGATTTAAAATTATTCACATTACTCTTAACAAATAAAACAAACTTAAATTTGGATAGGAAGATACACATCACCTTATGGAGCAATACAATCTTATAATTAAAGACATGTATTAAATACAACATAAATTGTCTAGAATACTGCCATATAGATATCTTTTGTACTTAAAATTACTTGGCTCTATTAAAAGCAAAGTTTGATTTCACGACTTATTTTCTCCTTAAGATTATCATCCAGCATCAACACATCTTATAATAACTAAGCATATACATATCTATAATTCGAATTTCTATAATTTATCAGAGGTTTAAGTTTCGCTGTGCCTTCCACTTCAGTTATATGGATACTTTAAAACCATTCAGTAAAGATGTTAAAAAATTCCACTCCTAATATACGACACTTTTATGAAATACAAATTTGGTCTAAAAATTTGATCATACTAAAAAAACTTTCTTTAAATAGTTCTTAAAAATCAATCAATTCCTCTAAGGATATCTATTTAGAATTTCATCAATATATTTTGCATTACAGCAAAATATTTTAAAATAATGTCTGTATTCCATCTAAAGCTTCATTAAAATTGGTATTGTCTTTGCAAACTAAAAGGAATTTAATGACACAATTGATGCTATGTTAGTGCTTTTATGAATCTAAGCTCACCATGTTATTCAAAATCAACTCATTAAAACACAAAATATGAATTTTCTAGGATTTCAATTGCATTGATCAGCTTCTCTAACTAAAGACAGTGTTGCAGAAAATTTTATATACAAGCTTAATTGATGATAGTTATAAATTATAAATTTATAAACTAATGAAGCCCTTCAACTGCTGATGCCCTTCATACTGGTTAATGTGTATTTAATGGGCACATGCAACCTTGGTGATGTCATCCAATGACACAGAGAATTTATCAGAAAAATCTCAAATAAGATGTTTTTTGGATTATCGGCTATCGTCAAATAATTCGGCATGGTGAAATTAGCAAATAATGAAGTAAAGCAGTGAGAGAGTGAGCAACACTTTATGAAAAGTACTTGTTTTGTTGGCTTAAAAATACTAAAAAGCATTTCCCTGCCCTGCAATTAATTATGTCAATGTTTACATTACAGTAACATTGAAATATGACTCTTAATAACTTCATAATCTTTGACCTCATAAACTGTTGCTTACTATTAGTAAACAATACAAACATTGATGAATAACATGCAGCAAGATAACTAACTTATCAGTGAAAACAGCATGCATACTGAGAAAGAGCAAATATCATTGAAGATAGCTTGAAAACATAATCTCAAGAAGCTCAAATGAAGAACTTACAAATATCAGGTCTACCTTACCCACATATTCAATACCTGAAGCTGTAAGAGGTAATCAGAAAGACCTACACCAATTACAAATAAAGGTGCACTAAATGCATGTACAGTTTTCAGACAGTGAGAGGCACAGCACAATTATAATGGTATGGAAATGAAGACACATAAAGAAGGCAATCTTATAAATTTCCTTAAGAAGTTCATCTCTTTAAACAAAATCCAGGTTTTATTGCATAAAGCATTAAAAAACAGCAGATAAAAATTAGAATACCTTATTTATTTGATCATAAAAGTAAGCAAAAATGAATCTGCAAAAGTTGCAGGTTAGAGAAAATTCCGTGTCATTATCCTCAAATAGACCACAGACCTGCAGTAAATTCTGATACTTCATTCTGTTATTTACAAGTGAGAAGAAAAAAAAGGATACAGGGATCCTTATCTTTCATATATCAGATGTTTTCCTATTTTATTAATTCTGAAGCAAGAAAATATTTTTGAATATATAACATTGTCACCCTATTTCATCCAATAATTTTAAACTTATTTTGGAAAACCTAGCCCACTGCTTTATCTTATTTTACACACATGAAATCCACAGATGTGGACAGACATTAAACACCAACTCATCAGTGCAATAGAACCTGGATAATGTAAAGGAAGTGTTTTTCACCAGATTTGATAACACATACACAGAATCACAACATATATTTGTTTTATGCCTTCACTATGAAGAGTTTGCAGCATTACTCCTATAACAATTATTTTCTTAATGAAAATTATGTAGAGTAAGAAAGAGATAAAAAGAGCAATATAGGTTGATAGGTAATAAAGGATGATGGTGGTATGTCCAGAGACTTACGCGTCAGCAGCATTTGACCCTCATAATAAGGAAGGTAGACATGTTGAGCGTGCGTAGGTTTCCCATAAACAGCAGAATCCAAGAGATCGTCACCTGCACATTTAGACGAGCCCTAATAAGTGGAGTGGCAAAGGAAGCATCCCACCCATACTAATCCTCAGATTCTCATTCCTCTTTTTCATTTAAAGAACACAAATCTTTTGACAAAAGGGAGGAGTGAGTGAATAATGGTCACTTAAAGTGAAAGGGTTCAAATCTTTAGCTCAGATTTAAAAATCTTCAGAACTAAATTGTTAAAATAGTCATGCTTTCCTAAAGATGCTTGTGCAGCAAAGAAAATACTAAAGATGAGATGTGATCTTTTAATAATCAAATCAGAGCAACATACTTCTGGTGAGTTCTTCTTCAGAACTGCAAGTGCTTAAAACATAATCTCAACTTTCATTTTCATTAAATACACAAAAATCTACTCCATGCAATCAATTACTGGATAGAACTAGTATATCATAATGTCCTAGCATATTAAGGAGTATAGAAAATTATACTTAAGAGCTAATTCTCTCAATTCCAAGTATTTTATTTATGATTGTTATTGACTTTATCAGTACGTTTCTATCAAATGAAAAATAAATTACATGTGAAGCAAATACCTCTGCTTATTAGTGTTTACCAACTACATGCTACTAACCTGTTTGGGTTAGTTCTTAATGGTATCAAGTTAATGTCATGCAATAAAAAATTACGGAAGTTAGGTGGAACCATCTCATAAACTAAATTTGCATTATGCTATCATTCCATAAAGTTGAATTTACTGAATTCAGTTGCAAAAAAGAATCAAATCCAGGCAGAACTTTTACAGATAAATCTATGCTTATATTTTTTCTAAACTGCACTTTAAAAAACCTGCTAACAACACCAGTAAAAATGCATACATGCTCATTGTAAAGAAAACTTTTTTCCTAAAATTTCTTGAATTAATTTCCACAGAAAGAAGGATGTATGCAAAGCTTACTAGTATATAAAGTCATTACTTGAAAGGTTTGAAAAAGACATTTCCAAAGGAAGTTTCCATTTTTCTAGCAATGTCTACACCCAAAATGCATTAATAATTATATAAAATAGATCTAAATTTTAATTTATGCTTATTAATCATATTCTGCCTAGATATTTCAAAGGATTCCTACATGTCAGATTTGACATATGCAAACTTATTCTTATTCCAAATATGCTTTACTCAGGAAATGCTGAAGGTAAAACCAAACAACAAAGTAAAAAGTTTGACTCCAATGGCAAAAAAAGATTTCAATTCCAAATGCGCTGATACATAAATTAAGATCATGGGTTTTCAAACAAAACAGCAGCAAAGCAGTAAATTTTGAAACAGAGGAAATGACTACATAAAAGCAAAATTTCCATATTAATTGATGTAATTTTAATTCTGCTACAGTGCTTACTACTAGGAAATATTTTGAAAATTTTCATGAGCAATATGAACATTTTCATTTCTTTCATTAAATTTATCATAAACTCTTAACTTATGGTTAATTACAACTTTTAAAAAATAATATTTGATAAACTTATGTAGTTGTATATAGCTATGTGTAAAATTTTCCATGGGTTTTATCTCCATCAATAAAAATCAATCAATTCCTCTAAGGATATCTATTTAGAATTTCATCAATATATTTTGCATTACAGCAAAATATTTTAAAATAATGTCTGTATTCCATCTAAAGCTTCATTAAAATTGGTATTGTCTTTGCAAACTAAAAGGAATTTAATGACACAATTGATGCTATGTTAGTGCTTTTANTATAAACTGCATAATCTTATGATTCTCACCATGAAATTATACCTATTCAAGAATCTTCCTAAAATAAGATTCTGTACTGAGGAAATCCAACTGATTGATTCCAATGAAAACAATAGAATATAAACAATTTAAAAAGAGTTACAGCACATTCTTGTAAATAGGTTTCATAAACATGCAATCAACTTTCTAGAAGTTCGAGGCCTATTCAGGAAGTTTTCCTCCAAATAAGCAAATAATATTCAACTAACATAGTATGTCTTTAAACAGCCAATGAATTATATAAATATTGCAAATATAAAAATACAGAAAATTTAAAAGAAAAAGAGATGAAGTTCCAGCCCTTGTGCATGAGCTGTATTTATGGAGGGTAACAAATCAACTGATGCTTAAGAACAAGAAAGAAAAGATACTTCATCAGTCAAGGTAGACAAGAAGTTACTAAAATATGATAGCCACTCAAAAATGATCAGTCAAATTTTTTTAAAAAGAATTGTTTTTAGATTTTGCTATTTTTTCTCAAGACATGAATTATAAGGCATCAGCAGAGAAGGCAAAAGTATATTAATTATGCTACAATAACCCTCAAAAACAAAATAAAGAACCATAACTATCATTATCTGTATAATATTTCCACAGCTATTTTCTTTTCCTGAAGAATTATTATTATTTTATCCATAAATGAACGGAATTCATTACTTTGAATAATAAAACATTGCATTAAATATGTTTGTTCAAAATTTTACCAGGTAATAAAATATCCATGAATTCATTCCATTTTTACCCTATATTGAGATTAATATAAGTTCTCTTTATATGATTTCAGGGATTTTAAAGTTTCGGATTAAGTTAAATGTTATTTCTAGTTTAAATATTTGACTGTATGAAACAGCAAGGAAAATTTTCTCTAGGCACCTATTAAGCCAATAATGTATACTTTGAAGAGGAATTTCTTCCAAAGATAAGCTACAATTACAATCACTACTCAACTTCATTGGGTTATAGTTGATTTAAATTTTAATACTTGTAATGGACTTTATTTTGCAATAAAATTGTGTTATCATTTTTCCAAAATGTCATTGCAAGTAAAATATTATACTTTATGACAGAGGTTGAAATAATTCTACGTTTTCCAGTGCTTAAAATGTTCATATTCCAAATAAAACAATGGCTGAAGAACATACCAATCTATGCTTTGTTTTAAAATTAATTTTGCAGGGTTGATAATATTCTATATTATTTACAGATGTATTTCAAATAAAGTAGTGGTGGTTTTGTCACGCTATTTTTTAATACCTCTCCAATCTAGCACCTACATACTCAAGTTGCATCATTTTAATAGCAATTGAGCCTATACAAGATGATTGGAAATGCACAAATAAAACTAGAAGAATAATCGGCAGTAAGAAATTTAGGACAGAAAGATAATCTTAGCAGCTTCAAGAAAAAAAACATAATTCATCAAGTTATTTATGTAAAAATTCCTCACGGGTTGTCAGTCGGGTTAAATTGATGATTACCACCGACATTTTGGCTGCAAACTCAGCAGCCATCCTCAGGGTGATGGTTCTGAGTTTGTAGCTGAAACCTCTGTAGTAATCACCAATTTAACCTGGCTGACAACCCGTGAGGAATTTATACATCATATTCGCCGGGAAAGAATCAAGTCTACTTATTTATGTAAAGTTTGATGACTAAAGGTTTCTATAAAATTTTATTGACCCAGGTATTCATGTATTATAGTAAGGTAGAAGTACTATTTTCAAATTCAATTTCAGGATAGATGAATACCTAATGATTATAAGTTTAAGAAATTTTTCGTACAGAAATGTTTTGTGAATTTTTATGAAATAGAATCTAAAATGCAACAGGATGAAAAATATGTATCTTATCCGACGTTTATTTAGTAGAAAATTGATTTACACTCATACTTTTAATAATAGAGAAAATCCTAAATAATAATGCTATGTAACATAAAGAAATGAAGGAAAGCATGTTGAGTTGTGAAGTTTAGGACACATGAGACAACGGAGAGGTAGAAGGCTCATGTAATAAGTAAAGAATAAAATTTTCATGAAAGTGCATAAATTGTGTGATCGCAGTATTCAAGAAAATTAAAGTACTTTTTGATGTAGTGAAAGGTTCCAAAAGGATAAGAAATTTTTGATAAGAATGTTAAAACGCTTTAGTTGGAGTAAACATAGACTATAATTCAAGCATAATCTAAGTCATTATATATATAAATATATATATATATATATANTATTATCTTCTGCCTTTCTATCACTCAAAATTATATTTTTCTCACTTTATGTGAAAGAACTATACCCTGTATTTGACCTAATCTTAGATGAACCTGATTCTAAGATGATCCCCCCTTTTTGGAGCTCTTTATGAGAAAAATATTAATTCTGATAATTAATGATAGGAATAAATAATAAAATATTTTAAATAATTCAGTTTATTAACATGTGATCTCTATAATCGGAGGTAGACTACTCGTTAACGTTTTCATGTTTCCCTGAATCATACATGCCAATATTGTTTTAGTGTATACTGCAATGGCATCAATACTTTTTGAAATCCAATCTAGGTTGACTGTAAACAGTCATACAAAAATTTTGTGTTGAAACGATGTTGATGAAACAACTTGAACAGAATTTTACTAATTGTAACCACATGGGTAAACGTAAATATCTAGATTATGTAATCTGATTGACATAGAGAATTTTGCCTCTGATTGCCTACAGATTGATTTTTCTTCAGAAATCCAGAATGGAAAATAACCTCATTTTAGATTTGTGCAAATATAGTAATTCATAAATAATATTAGCTTCATAATACCATCTCCTTTAAGGGCTTCCATGAGAGTTGTTTTACTTTAACTACACGAAAAGGTATGTAAAAGTAACATCATAAAATCTATTTTCATGCTACTTCTACTTATAAATGTAAGATATAATTACGATTTATACTTATAAATGTAATTTCATTTCTGAGTATGCTCTAAAGAGCATGCACATTTTTAAAATTCTGTTCCACAAAATAATAGGTTGAAAATTGACTATTCATTATTACAGCATTCTTAATGGAACTGAGAAACATGATTTAGCCTTGGGACAATGTAGTACATATAATGGGTAAATGATGAAATGGTGTGACAAGTCACAACATTTAACCATATTCCACGTTTGAAAAGTATACTTTTCTTGTTATTTAATTTATTTAAATTTGCTTTAGACTGATACCATCACCAACAATTTTCAATGCAACATCAGATGTAGGCCTCCCCAGGCAATTTCTAATTTTCTCTGTTCTGAGTTTTTCTTTTCCAACTTTGAGACTGATATACATATACATAAATATACATATGGAATATACATAAATAAATAAATCATGGAATTGACTAACATTCGGTATATCCCAAATAAATAACTGCTTTTTTGTTTAAATGTGCCAATATTTCCAAATTTTCCAGCAAAGGAAAGCTTCTTTTGTAATGCAGTACATTTGTTTCCAACTAATAATCATATACCTTCCTATTAAATTGAATCTAAATCCCACAAAATAAAATCCTTAAGTTTTGAAAATATAATACAAAATTAAAATTCTTCCTTTAACTTAAAAACATAAGAAGCATATTGAAATAAAAATGGTAAACATAAAAGTAAAATAGATTGATCATGTCCTTACTTAGAGCTACATTGAAATAGATATGGTTTCTTTCAACTCTGTTTAGTAAGGATTCAGAAAATAAGTAATTAGTAGTTTGTGCTCTTCTCAAGACCTCACTTTATACTCCTGAAGTTAGACAACTGAAAATTTATATTTAATTTTAAGATTAGGATTTGAATTTGCTTTCCATCAATGTGCAAAATAACTTTCAAAGGTATAATTTACTCTCTATAAAATGTGAGTTCCATCATTATAAAATTAGAGGGATAGCTCAATGGACAGAGCACCCGACCGGCAATTGGGAGACCCGGGTTCGATTCCCGGTCCCGTCAGACTTTTTTCAAGTCCATTCTTCCTTGGGAGAGAAGAATAATTGCTATTCTCCTGTGGTTAGTTTGCTTGCAAACAATGACTTTTTGGAACTTTTCTCAAACTCTAATGTAATATACAGGAAAGTAGGAGTAAAAGGGGTAGTTGTATATTCTAAACAACAATCAATAAAGGGTCCATTCTCTATTACCTTGGTTTTAGCATCTACTTCAGCACCATTTTTCACCAGAATTGTAGCTACATTCACTCTATCCTCTTGAGCACAAAGATGAAGAGGGGTAAGGCCATTCTGAAAATGGAAATATTACAAGTAGATATTAATAAAGATCACAAAAACTAAAGGTTACTGATAGCTTCATTATTGACAAAATAATTCAAGATTATGCAGTACATTCAGCCCAGAAAATCATATGAAATATGAATCTTAACCACAAAAATGCAGTTTATCTGAATTTACCTTAGCTTTGTGGTTTGGATCAGCCTGGTGTTCTATCAGGAGGGTAGACATGTCTGTGTGGCCCTCTTGAGAGCTCAGATGAAGGGGAGTGAAACCTGCTTTAGATTCAGCATTAGCTTTGGCCCCATATTCAAGCAGTGTGGTAGCAATATCCATCTGTGAACATTTTAAAAATAAAGTTTTATTTAAAAACAGGAATCAAGATATTAATTACATAAGGCACAAAGAATTCATTATCTGTTACATATGTCAATTTAAACAGAGGTGAGTAAAAATGTTAAAAAGTTTGGTTAGCTAGCATCAAATAAAGGTTGTTTAATCTTTACTCAAATTAAAATAAAATACTCTTATGATTTCAATATTATTAGAATAAAATAAAGATCTTTTGAAAATTTGAATAAATAATAATTTCACAAGTAATGTAAATCTACCTGATTTTTTCTGGCAGCAATATGAAGGGGAGTATGGCCATTTTTAGCAGTGGCATGTGGTGATGCACCCTTGTCTAGAAGCAGAAGGGCCACATTCTGATGGTCATAGTGACTGGCAACATGTAAAGGTGTCACTCCATTCTAAAAGACAAAATACAAAGTTTTATTGTGATTATCAGTAGAGAAAAAGTAATTCCATCTTAAAGCTAATGCCAATGCTTATCACCCATTTCTCTTAGGAGAAAATAATTTGATTACATCTCATCAGCAAGTAGTAAACTCTAAGCAATTAAAATGATTCTTTTGTTCATGAAATTACTGTCATACAACCAATATGTTTGCAATAGGAAAAATTATCTAGTTTAACTTCAAAGTGAAAATTTGCCGCAAATAAAGTAGAGGAAGTCAGAAAAATATGTGTAATGCAAATCCCAATGGACAAAGTTTACAAAGTTAATTATTTATTTATCATTTATTATAAAAAGTACCCAAATACCCAAGTGTAATGACAGATTTCCATCTTTGATACTCATCACTACTCCATATTATCTTCTGCCTTTCTATCACTCAAAATTATATTTTTCTCACTTTATGTGAAAGAACTATACCCTGTATTTGACCTAATCTTAGATGAACCTGATTCTAAGATGATCCCCCCTTTTTGGAGCTCTTTATGAGAAAAATATTAATTCTGATAATTAATGATAGGAATAAATA
>KZ308462.1:463307-491025 GCA_000376725.2 Ladona fulva | reverse complement strand
GCAATAGGAAAAATTATCTAGTTTAACTTCAAAGTGAAAATTTGCCGCAAATAAAGTAGAGGAAGTCAGAAAAATATGTGTAATGCAAATCCCAATGGACAAAGTTTACAAAGTTAATTATTTATTTATCATTTATTATAAAAAGTACCCAAATACCCAAGTGTAATGACAGATTTCCATCTTTGATACTCATCACTACTCCATATTATCTTCTGCCTTTCTATCACTCAAAATTATATTTTTCTCACTTTATGTGAAAGAACTATACCCTGTATTTGACCTAATCTTAGATGAACCTGATTCTAAGATGATCCCCCCTTTTTGGAGCTCTTTATGAGAAAAATATTAATTCTGATAATTAATGATAGGAATAAATAATAAAATATTTTAAATAATTCAGTTTATTAACATGTGATCTCTATAATCGGAGGTAGACTACTCGTTAACGTTTTCATGTTTCCCTGAATCATACATGCCAATATTGTTTTAGTGTATACTGCAATGGCATCAATACTTTTTGAAATCCAATCTAGGTTGACTGTAAACAGTCATACAAAAATTTTGTGTTGAAACGATGTTGATGAAACAACTTGAACAGAATTTTACTAATTGTAACCACATGGGTAAACGTAAATATCTAGATTATGTAATCTGATTGACATAGAGAATTTTGCCTCTGATTGCCTACAGATTGATTTTTCTTCAGAAATCCAGAATGGAAAATAACCTCATTTTAGATTTGTGCAAATATAGTAATTCATAAATAATATTAGCTTCATAATACCATCTCCTTTAAGGGCTTCCATGAGAGTTGTTTTACTTTAACTACACGAAAAGGTATGTAAAAGTAACATCATAAAATCTATTTTCATGCTACTTCTACTTATAAATGTAAGATATAATTACGATTTATACTTATAAATGTAATTTCATTTCTGAGTATGCTCTAAAGAGCATGCACATTTTTAAAATTCTGTTCCACAAAATAATAGGTTGAAAATTGACTATTCATTATTACAGCATTCTTAATGGAACTGAGAAACATGATTTAGCCTTGGGACAATGTAGTACATATAATGGGTAAATGATGAAATGGTGTGACAAGTCACAACATTTAACCATATTCCACGTTTGAAAAGTATACTTTTCTTGTTATTTAATTTATTTAAATTTGCTTTAGACTGATACCATCACCAACAATTTTCAATGCAACATCAGATGTAGGCCTCCCCAGGCAATTTCTAATTTTCTCTGTTCTGAGTTTTTCTTTTCCAACTTTGAGACTGATATACATATACATAAATATACATATGGAATATACATAAATAAATAAATCATGGAATTGACTAACATTCGGTATATCCCAAATAAATAACTGCTTTTTTGTTTAAATGTGCCAATATTTCCAAATTTTCCAGCAAAGGAAAGCTTCTTTTGTAATGCAGTACATTTGTTTCCAACTAATAATCATATACCTTCCTATTAAATTGAATCTAAATCCCACAAAATAAAATCCTTAAGTTTTGAAAATATAATACAAAATTAAAATTCTTCCTTTAACTTAAAAACATAAGAAGCATATTGAAATAAAAATGGTAAACATAAAAGTAAAATAGATTGATCATGTCCTTACTTAGAGCTACATTGAAATAGATATGGTTTCTTTCAACTCTGTTTAGTAAGGATTCAGAAAATAAGTAATTAGTAGTTTGTGCTCTTCTCAAGACCTCACTTTATACTCCTGAAGTTAGACAACTGAAAATTTATATTTAATTTTAAGATTAGGATTTGAATTTGCTTTCCATCAATGTGCAAAATAACTTTCAAAGGTATAATTTACTCTCTATAAAATGTGAGTTCCATCATTATAAAATTAGAAGCTATTTGATGAAGGTAATGCTTATTAAACATTTTGCAACAGGTATTTTTATTGAAGTTAAGTGAGGTAATGATTTGAGGGCAGAAGCTAAAGATGAATTATGATAGTTTGTAACAATAACATATCATGGACTTCTGTGAGTAGAGAAAACATAGAATAGAGATGATACTTTTTATTACTTTAAATGATTCTTGTGATAATTAGTCACAGCAAATGATAATATAATGTTAACTATGACTGCAATTAGACAGTATGACATCTATGTCTTTTGAATTTTGTTAACAATTACGACAGACTATTGCAATGTATAATCAATAATTAGAAGAAAAGGTATTTTTGAGAGGATTTATAACTCATTATAAATTTCATTAATTTTTATGGATTTCTAGTTTCAATTTCCATGTAATTTTTAAATACTGAATCTAAATTACTTATCTAAGGCATAAAAGAATATGGAAAACAGATCAGCTGAATTAGAAAAATCTGTCTTAGAGCTGAAGTTTATGGGATAAGAAGTTATGACAGGATTCTCTCTATTAGTGTCAACTTAAAGAGGTAACAAACATTATATAGTAGAGATGAATCTAGCGACTAAAAAAAATGTCCACCTAAATTTTGAATCTAAAGCATCAAAAAACAGAACTTTTTGTATCACTTTGAAGTTACTCTGGATCAAAGAATAAAGTTATGCACACATAAATGCGTTTTAGAAAGACAGTCTTACTTGTTGGGAAAAGTGAATAAACTGAGTTCCTACTAATTCCTCATTTATGCCAACACAAGATGTATAAAACAAATTTTAATTTCATAGGTACTCATTACTAAAAAAAGAAGTAAATATTTCAGCGATTACAATATTCCCATGAGTGTGGAGCGCAGAGAACTAATCTATTCAAATTTTTGATTTTTTTCAAAGAACAACCACTAGCATCTTTCCACATTATGCATTTATCATACCAATTATCTGGCCAATATTTTCAGACAAACCTAAGCTGACTTCAACATTTTACTATCTCAAATCAAAGTTAAATCCCTCATCAAATATCTACAAAATCCCTCTTATAATCAACGTTTTCCTGTCTTCGTCCCTATATTTTTATTTATAAATAAATGTTACATATATTTTTGGATGGTCATCTGTGTACTAACCATTAATTTCCTTGAAAAATCACCCAGAGTCTCTTTCATTTTTTAAGCAGTAACTTTATTCCGATAGCTTTATTTTTATTAATTCAGCCAAGTAAGCAAGACATCAAACAATAAAAAAATACAGAATAGGAAATTTTATGAATTATTAAATAGGAATTAATGAGGCAGAGCTCTATAAAATTTATATCATTCATTTATGACCTAACTTATGGTTAAAGAGAACTACTAATCGATTCAATTTCTCAGGGCCATTCTACTGAGGATGGTAAATCAATTTTTTCTTACCTTTCCTTGGGCATCAACAGGAGCATCACGTTGCAATAGCAATCGAGCAACCTTCATTTTTCCATACTTAGCTGCCAAATGCAGTGGAGTGAAACCTTTCTTTGTAGTGGCAGTTAGAGCAGCACCATGTTCTAGGAGCACAGAGGCAACCTGTTGGAAACACCCTCAATAGTATTACAAAGCAAAGTTTCCAATGGACATTAACCCATTCCAATGAAAGTGAGGAGAATTTATCAAGAAAAGAAGATGATTCCTAACAATAAATTTAGTATAAAATCTTTGTATTATTGTTTTGAGAGGTTCCACATCAGCTAGTTTCAGTTGATTTATTTATAGTCTCTTCACTTCAAAAGATGTTCAGATATTGTTTGGAAGATTTTTAGGCATTCGTATCAACACAGTTTTCATGATTCAAATATTTGTGTGATCTCTTCCCAGAAACTTGCCAAAAAATTTCAGCTACATTTTGCAAGAATATGAATATAACCTATAAGTACATTCAAGAGAGAATATAATGAATATATATGAAGCTCCTTTTCAAAGAAAGATTCTACTGTTTTAGAAATAGATAAAAGCCTCTTATTTTTTATACAAAATGATGGGATGAAGCAATGCAATGTAAATAACATCTGACTTTTTTAAATCTGCATACTGAATGAAACAAAAGTAATGATGAATGATAAACCTACCAAAAAATATGATAAAATTCATTATTATGTTTGTTCAAGAATAGTTAATATGAAGAAGCCAATAAATGAAATTTAGCTGATTTTTGTAAAGTATATTGCACCTTTGCATAAGTAAAAAGCAAAGCATTTTAGATTAAGGACCAATTTCCCACAGTGGCTGAAAATATCAATAAGAAATTTTATCCTTTTCCTTAATAAGCAAATTTTCAAATGAATTAACCCCAAATATTTTCACGCACTGAGAATATTATTCCAATCCTATGATCCACCATGCAGAAAATATTCCATTGTAGAATTCAATTTTAAAAGTAATGTATGAAGATGACTGGTGTTTAGGCATGCAAATAAAACAAAGATGAGGTCAAAAAGATAAATTTATTTTATCTAAAAACAGAATGACAACATACCAAAATCAGCTAAACAAAGGCTATAGAAGAAACCAACACCCACAACAATGAATTCCCCTTTGAGATAGATGAGATGAGCTGAACATGCAAAGACCACAACAACAATGGAAATAATAAAAGAAATGACTAGAAACAAGCATACTTCTCGAACATAATAGCTGCCATAAAAATGAAGTATAAAAAGTTCCAGATTACCATATACAGGCCCAAGAAAAAATAAGCACAGTTTAATGAACATGCTAAATAAATACATGAAATTAAATGAAGACATAAAATTTTGTTTCTGAACACACCTTGAGTAAGGTTCCAACAAATTTGTGACAACTAACATAATCTAAAAATAGTGCCCCTAAACATTCCATAAAGCATGTTTACATCCATTTTAAGAGCAAGAAAAGAAGCAGTGCACAGGAGTTTGAAAATTCTAACTACACAGCAGGGACTAAATAAAATATTCTTGACGGTGGTGCCTAAACTTCTCCATCAGATAGAGTACATCAATGTGGTCCATGATCCTACGTCCAACTAAGTACTTTACCTCTTCTTGTCCCTCCTTTGCAGCTATATGCAATGCTGTGTACATATCCTTGGTTGTAGCATCCACAGCAGCACCATGCTGAAGTAACAGCATGACAATATCCACATTCCCCAATCTTGAAGCAATGTGGAGAGGTGTCTGTTGCTCCTATTAAAGACAAGATTGTCATTTGAAAATTTTAGCCATTTATTCAATAAAATAAAAATTATTTCAATTGAATAACTACACATATTATATAAATATTAGAATATATCAGTTTCTTCTCTTGATAGCTAATTCTAACTGTAACTAAAAGGAGAGTGATAAGATATTAAATATAATTTTATTGAGTTCCATATATGACATGATTCAAAATTCACAGAGCATCACTCAAAAATTGATTAGTAATTGAAAATACCAGAAGATAAGAGCAGAAAGAGAAAAAAATATTCAAAAAGCAAAATTATTCTCTATGAGGACTCTTAGGTTTTACAGAAATTGGGTTATAACATTAATCCAAGAAGGCTACAATGTTTCATATGTATTAATTAAACTTAAATTTGCTGGTACTTAGTCTAGAAAGTAACTATTTGTGATCATTGGTCTATCTCATAAAAACCAGGGAACATATAAGGACCATGGAAAGGAAATAAGTTTGCACATATTGAAGGAAACACAGAAGCAAAAGATACTGACATGATGTATTCCCCAGCACTGGGCTCAAGTTCCACTGGTTTTCAAGTGTAAGATTTGAGTCTCAGTCATGTAATTATTTTTCACTTCTGTCTATCTAATAGGAATTTTGATTTTTAATGATATCAACTTACCCTAGCTCGAGCATCCACCTGAGCACCATTGCGAAGAAGTATTCTGATTATATCCGCTTGGTTTGCTCGAGCAGCAAGATGGAGAGGAGTTTCACCCCTGACTGTTGGAACATCTGGGTTAGCTTCATGCTGAATGAGATATATCACTATATTCATGCAGCCCATAAAGCTAGCTACGTGGAGAGGAGTCAATCCAGACTGGAAATAAAAATAGTGCATAAAATATAAAATTGGTAATTGGTCACTTCTTTTAAAGATCTAAGAGAAGATTAAATTTAATGCAAAAGCATACGCAAAAATTTAACTCTCTTCTAGTAGANCTAACAGAGAAATATCTCAACAAAGGCAGGTCCCAGACTCTTCATCTTCATCTCACTCTTCATCCTTAGAGAAAATTTATTCTTAAGTGTTCTTTGCTTTTATAGTAAAAAATATTCCTAACTTCAGCTTGTGCTCTTTGAATTTAATAAATTTTCAGGTATCAGATATTGAAGATGAAAATTTCTGCTGCTGTAGGAGAGATGAAGAAGTCAAATACTTACTGCATTAGAAGTGTTGATGTCGATGTTAGATTTGAGGTATTCCAGCACCTTTTCCAAGTTGCCAGCACGGGCAGCCCGGAGAAAGGCTGTGTTCCCGTCCGCCTGAAAGGAAGAAAACAAAAATTAATTTAGACAAATGGAAACATTTATAAATTAAAATTAAATTTAGCAATTACATAGTCAAGACAATAAACAAATATATGTGCATTAAATGAAATAAATATTCACTATTTTGAAATTTTTTACGGATAATATTATAATTAGTTGGCTGCCATTCTTGTGATTAATTGAGGTCAATGGTCTGTATGATTAGACTTAATAAGTAAGGTGTTCAAGTTTCTGATCAGCTGATCAAGGAAAAACAATCTGTTTCCCTGAATGATAGGTAATTTTACATGTTTTTCTGATAAGATGTAATCATAAGCAACAGAGTTACCAAAATGATTGACACAGGGATTTAAACAGCCCTGTTAACCCATCAACTTCTGAGGTACAAAATCTATGAAGAAAAGATATCCTTCAGAATACTTTTAGTAACTCATTATACTTTAAATTCATTTATAATTACAACTTTTTGTTCTCTGTTAGTAAAAGTAGATCATTCCATATGAAAATTAATAAAACCGGTTTATTAGAATAAACCCAATAAATTTTAGCAGATTATTCAAATCAAAATCCATTTTAGATTGAATAAATTAAAATCCCTACATGCTATGCCTTTATCCAGGATAACTTGAAAGATATGATTTTTTAAACATCTTGAGGAATGAGAAAAAACACCATAAATGTAGATATGTCCAAACACTCATAAGATGTAGAATATATCATTAGAGTAGTGTGGTTAAGGAATTCAGATATATATATAATCAACCTTGAAATAGCTAAGTTCAAAAATTTTGCTCACATCCACCAAAATATGTTCTTTCAAAGTTCATTTTACTCACCTCTGTTGTAGCTTCGATAGAAGCACCATGTTTCAGCAGTAGTTCCACCACCTTAATTCGATTCTTCTTACATGCAATATGAAGTGGTGTGAAGCCATTCAGAGCTCTAGCATTTGGATCTGCCTTTCTATCCAGGAGGAGTTTTGCCACTCTCACATGGCCACAGTGGGCAGCTACGTGAAGAGCAGTCAGATAATCAACAGTGACCTCATCCACTGGTGCACGGTGATAAAGTAAGATCCTGGCAGCATCTACATGGTCTCCTTGAGAAGCCATGTGTAATGGTGCTAAACCATTCTGAAATGAGAGTGATATGAAAATTAGTAATGAAAACTGCTCATAATCAGATTTCTTGGTTTTTAAATGACAGTGGCAGAAGGATAACAAAAATCATTCGACAGACAGAAATTTAGGCTAAATTTAGACCCCATGGGTACCTAAAATCAGATAATTTATAGAATTTAAAACCTGTATGTTCAATTCATTAAAATAAGAACAAATGCTTGCTTGTGCTAGGATTATAAACATCGAAGGGAAGATAGCTTGAGAAAGAATTGGGAAACAACCAAAAACAAAAATTATTATGCCCATGTTATAATCAAAGAAGGTCATCTTATTTAAAAACCAAATAAGTCAGGTTATGGATTATTTCATATATATGCTTAGTTATGTTGCAGTTACACCTAAAATAAATATCGATGTGTAGAAATATACTGTATACTCTGTGACATATGTCTCTGCAGAATCAGTTCAAATATGAAAAAATGATAAAATCTTATTTTGGCAGTTCACAATATTTTGGTAACCTAAGGTACCATTCTTCCAAATTCACCAGAACAATAATTTTTTTCATCATGATAAACAGTAACTTCAACTGAAATTTCAAAGTATATTAAATACCAACCAACAAGGCTGGTATTTAATATACTTTGAAAGGTGAATGTGAATGTGAATCATATGATTCTCATAAATCCAACTACAGGAATAGTCATCATAGTAAACAAAAACTCCAATCATATCTACAGGGTAATTTGCAGAGGAAATTTTCCTAAGTATATAATTGTTATAGTTATTCTTATTTTTATACCAAAAAACTTTAAAAGTTAGGAGGTAGTTTGTTATCAGCCACTTATCTCCACCTACTTGGCAATTCAAATCTTGAACGCCATCAGAGAATGAGCTCAATGAAATTAAAATTAAATATGTACAATCAGTAATCATAAACAGACCTTCGTTTTAGAGCTGATGGGAGCTCCTCTTTCAAGAAGCATATCAACAACTTGCTCATGACCAGAGCGTGCAGCACAATGTAGGGGAGTGAGACCATCTCTTGTTTTTGCTTCAATATTGGCTCCTTTCTCAATGAGAAGAGAAACCATGTTTGTCTTCCCCCATTTTGCAGCAACATGTAATGGGGTGATATTGTGCTGCAATAGAAGGTACAGTAGAGATATACGCGAAAAGTTTTTTATGATTACTATGCAACCCATTTCATGAAGGTTTAATAAGATTTTAACAGTATAGTGAAGGAAAAATCTATCAAGATTCAAATGTGATAATTACCTTGGCTGAGTAGTTAACATCAGCACCTCTTTGTAATAATAGGTTAGCAATGTTTTCATTGCCATAGTGAGCAGCGATATGAAGTGGGGTGAAACCACTTTTAGAGGTAACATCAGGGTTGTGGTCATTCTGTAAGAGGAGAAAATCAATTTATTGACATATTTACAAATGAGACACACATTAATATGGCACAGGCTTAAAATTGTAATTATTTTTGTTCATCTTTTCATTAATCAAAAATCATAAATAAATGGAACAGAAAAAGAACAGCTGAAGAGGTGGAGTGGTTAACGTGTTAGCCCTCCAATACTAATCTTAGGTCTTGGGTTCAAATCCCACACAGTTAGATTTTTCTGATTAGGGAATAGTTGTTAATGTTTTTCAATGATAATTTTTATTAAAATGGAAGTAATTTAATGTTTCCATAAAATAAGGCACCATTATCATTACATTCCTAGTTTCAGTTCAGGTTCAAGGATTTAAATTTTTTCGTCTAGATTACAGTTTGGTCACAGTTTTCACTACTAAGGTAAAAATAACAGTTATTTTGTTTTGTGTTTTGGTTTGACTCCAATTTGATGCCCTGATAAATATCCAACATCGTTTAAAGAGGATAAATAGCAAAACAATATTTCCTTGCACTTAAAATCTTTTTCTAATCATTTATCAATTCAAACTTAATCTATGAAAGTTTCAACAACCCTTGCCACATGAGTAAAGGAGGACAGCAGGTTATTAATGTGAATGTAGATCAAGACTTCATAATTGTTGAACTGACCTGCAATAGCAGGGCAGCAGCTTTGCAATCATCTTTCTTGGCAGCAATGTGGAGTGCCGGCAGTCGAACTTTACCACGAGTATCATTTTCTAGGAGTACAGTGACAACCTTGTCATGCCCTTGCTGCATGGCTACAGCCAATGGTGTGAAACCATCCTAGAAAAAGAAATGTTATGAAGTTTTCAAACTGAGAGTATAAATATCAGATAAATAGGAGGGCATGTAGCTTAATTATTATATTATTCACAATAATTTTAACACAATAATTAGTCTATTAATTACTTTTTGTAATGTTTTTCAAAACAATGTTCATTAATATGATAGTTTAACTTATAAATAACTCAATCTGAGGCAGTTATTTTGAGGCCTTCCAATATACAAATAGAAACTGTTCACTTGAGATGACTAAATTTTCAGGGTTTGACAAAGCTGGAAAATCTCATAACTTACCTCTGTTGCCAGACTCTGATTTGCCCCATTTGCAAGAAGAAATCTGACTACATTATCATGATTTTCTTGAGCAGCCATGTATAGTGGAGTAAAACCATTTTGAGACTGTACATTTACAGATGCTCCATTCTGAACTAGTATTTTCACAACTTCCTCTTGTCCAGCTGAAAGATATAACAGTAATCATAAAATTACAGTAATACTTACAGAATACTTGCCCCAGACAAGTTTATATTACAAAATAAATACATAATTCAGTAAAATATTAGACACAAAGTCTAGACATTTTTATGAATAGTTTCCAAGAATGCCTCATTTTTATTTCTGTTTTCTCTTTTTCTTAAAAATAAATATCATATTTTCCCAGAGAAGAGTTGAAAAGAATCACAAAAACACAACACCTTTAATCCCATAAATATGATTACAGAGTTGCTGTATTATTATGCTCAAGAAGAGGTTTCTTAAATGGATCATAATCGATGAAAATTTACATTCTTATAAAATTCTGGCATCCTACTGCAATATGGATAGAATAACAATAGAAACGATTTTAAAAGAGGTTATTGAAGTGCATTGGAAAGATTTTGATATCCATAGGCAGGTAAAATTGCATGTCAAATAGAAATGGCTCGGAAAAAATATTGATAATGAGTTACTACATTCTCTGACAAGACTTTTCCCTTCATGTCAAAGGTTCAACGTCAAAAAGGAATCTTCAAATAAAAATCGACTACGCGATCTCATTCACTGATGTTCCTTCACCCAGTTTTGGAATAATTACTTCTTATAGCTAATTAACTTCTCGCCTTTTTTAGACGGACAACTTGAGATAAGACACGGATATTATCGCGTCGTAAATTCAGCTTGAACACACAATGTCCGCACAAAAAGTTCATATTTTCTGCCATAAAACACGTCCTCCAAGAGATATCTGCTAGTCAGATTCAGACATATTCAACTAAGGGCAAATACGCAACATTTCTCCTCTAACAAAAAATATTGCCGAAGAGAGCGGAGAAACTAATTTGGAAATAATGAGAAAAAACGTTTGGAAAGGGTAAACACAGTGAGACAGAGCCACGCCCCGAAAAAGGACAGCGGCAAGCCACGCTTAAAAGCGCTGCCGTGATGACAATTGGTTACTTTTTGGTCATTTTCAGAGGGAAATTGAGATAGAAAGGGTTCTGTGGCTCAACTTTTACCGGGGGGAAAGGGGCGTGCCAAGCGCTAGCTTCCGTGTTCCATCGATCGCGTCACGGGCAGTTCCAGAAAGATGGCATTCGAGAGAAGCATACGCAACGTTGCCATGTTTACATGTCGAGCAAAAATAACGCAGGCGCGTGCGGTGGGGGAGGAGTGTGCAGCAGTGCCAAAACTTCAGATTTTCCGAATGCACTAAAAATTTCCCCTTGTAAAAGATGAACGCAGGTGCTCGTAGAAGCTTCAGGACACTTGTCTGTCGAGAGAGGGAAGTTCCACACACTTCTCAGACCACGGGTTTAAGCTCAAAATGCCCCGACTTCCGAATTCGAGTAAATAATGTGCACGAATGAGACGCCCCTTTGGATTTGTGCCAACTTTTCCGCTATTTCTCGCGACTTCCTCTGCGATTTCAATTACTATTCATCCCCTGATGAGCTATTGGAGTCCAGACACCTGAAAAAGTCCTTCCGAAGGTTTTAAACTGAAGCAAACAATTTGCATACGAAATCGAATTGTCGACCTAAAGCTGTACCCACAGGCGAAGTTTTCTTATTTGGAGATTCCGATATCCGTCAACTGTATTTGAATGCAGAAAGATTACTTGAGGATAATGAAACTAAAAAGATGTTCAACGGTACATCAACATCGACAATGTGTCATCTAGGAGCAATAGTAAAGTAGAGAAAATAGGAATGGATGATAAAAAACAATACGTGTGAGCATTAACCGTATGAGAAAGCATTTCAGTCCCGGATGAAATAGATCCGGAAGGTAATCAAATCGCTCCAACCGACTGTTGTTAACTAATTTCAAAACTACACTTTGCACAATATCCTGGAATAAACTGACAATGGTTAATGAACCCTTTTCACAAACAGTAATAAAAAGTAATTATCACGAAACAACGTTTTACTTCATTATTTCGGTGTCTAGTGGTAATAAAAATGACAATGTCTTCAAAAACTTAGTACTCGACTTGCTGCTGTATCAATTATTCACCACGGTCACAAGAAAAGTTTTGAATTAACTGCTGGCAGATTGCCAAAGAATTCAAATAAGTGAGAATAAACTTAACAGATATTTTCAAGGAGCACTTGAGATTGCAGACTCCTAATGAATCAAACTGCGGCTCATCCCCATGACAATGTATTTTGTGATTCCTTTTCTACATTCGAGCCTTCACTAACCGAAACATTTCCTGTCATTGCATTTTGTAATGAGGATCTGCGATTGGGTCACGTTTTCGAGGTACGTAAGATTTAAAAAAATATTACTTTAAACCGCAGTCTTCTCATTACATCGAAGTAGTCTTTTAAAGATTTATCTTTGAAAACTGCGCCCAAAATTTCACGTGGAAATGTAACAGAATAATTGAACTAACATATTGAAATATCAATACAATGAGGTACAAACTCAAAGCATTGAACAGCATCCATCCATTTCGGAATAAAATGACTATGAAAATACTTATCCTCGCTAAACTCCAGACTAGTATGCCGTATTCTAACTAATAAAGAAAAGTAGTTTTCCGTTATTATTATTATTTTATCACAAAATAACTCAAATAATTATTAATTAAGATACATTAATCGATGATCATATAATTATTCTGTTGATTTTGCATTCTGCGAAGTTACGGAAAATGTGTATTGACTCAAGCAAAAGAATTACTATTCAACAAAAGCATTAATCCATAATTTATAAATTTTACACATCAACCACTTTCATTACAGCAAATATTTTGCATGAACAAACACGAATGGCAAATTGATCCATTGACATCACAATTCTCCATTACTTGATCCTGAAGTATTGTTGCTTTTTTCTTCTTCGACAAAGAATTATGAAATCAGGCGTTAATAGGCAGAATTAATTCTCAAAGGTATTTATTCTTCAAGAACTTTAGATTTCGTCCCCATCTTCTTCATTAATTTCCCTGACCGAATATCATCTAATATCAAATGGATTTCGTGTGACTCCATCGATTCTTCCATCGAATCTACGCGTACTCTTAATTCCTCTTTCCACTACTAAATCCAATATTCCCGTTATGCAGTGGCTGCCGACCCATTTCTAGCCGAGTGCATGTAAGGCATTCTCTTCCACCAAAACATCGGAAATAGTGCTATAGTAAAAGTTCGCTATAATTGGAGCTCCGGAACGGTAAGCAAAAAAAGAAGCACGAAAAAATAAAACCGAAGTTCTTGGAATATAGATAATGTAAACAAACGGGGGAAAAGGAAAAATAATCCTTGGTTGGTCTAAACAGGATAAAAATGGAAAAAAACGTAGGCGAAATTTATGAGGTAAGTTAAAATTAAGAAACGGATGAAAAGATGATAGAGACGGATCCTGGCTTGATTAACGAGTGGGAAAATATATAAAAAGTTTGAACAGATTTCAGATTCGTTCGTGTTTCCGCAACATGATGAAAATGATGAACCGAGAAATCGAGTTCTGCATATTTTTTCAAAGGGCAATCATCGCGTCCGCGAGCCAACCTTCTGATCCAATGCTATATTAAAAATCAATTCTCTTATTCAAATAGCAATTCATAGTCAGGATAAAAGTAGTTATAGGAGAACTGCTACAACCGTTTGAAGAGTACCTAACGTACGCTCAGAAACAAATGCACATTGGGTTATTATCGAATTGTTTTGACAACTTAAAAAAGACAAAATAAGTTTTAAGAAGAGCTGAATTTTAAGAGAGTGAATATCGATCTTTTTCCAGGTCAATCGACAGAAACCGCGAAAGTATTTTTGAGATGGCGAAAAATTGCAATGTATTAGTTCTTGATATTAACGTGATGTATCATTTCCCTACTGTGCTAAAAATTGCACGTTCAAACAGATTAATACAATCAAAAGCGACTTTTTCTTCGTTTTTATGTTCAAAATATTGTAAATTATCCCTTAAAAATTATAAATACTGAAATTTAAATTGTCAAAAGAATAAAGTATACTTTAAAAACTGAAAATGTAAAATATTACAAAACAATTGTAATTTTAGGAGAACCTCCGGGTCTATGAGTAGACGATACAAAAGGCGTGATCAATAAAATTCAAAGAATGCCACTGAGGATCAAGATCTTTGTCCCAAACAAATGAAGAAATAAATTATTATTTCTTTATGATGGCCGATGGTGTAATTTAAGATAGATTTATTTGATATAATAAACAAAAGATATACGCAGAAAATGCAGGGATAGCTGTTTCGAATCGAATAAAATTTTAGGCCACACATGGGTTTTCGTTATGAATCCTTGAGCTCAAGTCAAGCGTTCCTCCATTATTTTTTACTCAATGGCATAAATTCATCTTCATCTAAAAGAACACATTTTAGACTATTTTTACGTGGGGAACTGCAGAGCAAATCAATCGTAAATTTAGCGAATAAAATTGCCTCCAAACATCTGCAACCTTTAGATTATCCCACGAATGTTACATTCGTGGGATGGTATTGGTGGGATGGTACATGGCAGGATTCGCTTTCACTTTCTTAAATTCTCACAAAATTCCTGTATGATCTTTTAACAATTTTCTTCTCTCGCTTCCACGAGAAACCACTACGATTATTCTGACAATATGTCAGATATTGGCGCTATCCAAGTTCATTCGACCGCTTTGGTCACTAGAATGGAAAAGAAGATTTATATCGTTCGAAAGATGGGCAGGTAATTTTCCATTGCTAATTATTAATACTTGGCGGAGTAAAGCAATGACTCTGTTTTAGTGTAAATACAAGACATCCTGAACCGAAGGACAGATATCAGAGAAAGACAACCATACCAAGCAGCTCGAGCAGCGAAGTCTGGAGAACATAGCACCTCCTCAGGGCCCTTGACCTCATCGGGTGAAAAAATATGGCTCAGTGTGACGCACCACAGTCTAGGTGACAAATTATAGTTCGGCACTCTCTCCAAATCTAGACATATATGCCGACGCGTGCCTCATACATCGGCAGGGAACGGGGAAAGGGGGGGTGAGGCTGGAACAGAGGGCCACCCTACGACGCCGAGCACCGAAAAGTGCGTGGGAGAAGGGAAACCTCACCCACTTCCGATCGAAATCGCTGGCGAAAAACAGGAGCTAAGACTAAACGACACGCCAAAGACAACGACACTCCAGAATCCAAATAGTGAACACCACGGGTGCCTTACGAATACCACCATAGAACTGTCGACCGTTTCGGCCCCAGACCCGAGTCGCTACTGGGATTTTTGGTTTGTTTATCGCGGAAATCCACCAATGCACTTACCTGAGTAGTCGTTTCGGTAACCATGTTTTCGTGTGGGGCGGACCTGGCTCAAGACGGTGCTAATACCTCTTTGGAGAGAACCAAAAACGGCCCTCGGCCCACGCCCTTTGTCGGCTGCCGCCCCCAAAAGCCGTTTCCTGCGCAGTCTTTGCTGGATGAGGCCCCCGGCGGCTCGTGTGAGAGAGGCGACAAGTGGCCCCACTCGATTCGGGAGATGGGGCCACGGGATTTTCGCGAGGGGTCCCGTACACCCCTTTCCCCTAGCGCGGGGTTCGAACTGGGACTCTGGATTCGTGGGCGGAACCGAGGAATCGTCGGGTAAATGGAGGGCGAACGGCGGAGGCCCTCATCCGTACCACGGTCTGTGCAGTACTGCAGCAGAGTGGGCGAGGGGAGGGGCGCGGGCGTGGGGAGGGGGGAGCAAAGTGGGGGAAGTGGGGGATCGAAAGATAGGGAAGGGAGAGTTCCGTAGCAGGGAAAGGGAAAAATGAGACCGGTAGAGGAGGAGAAGGGAAATTCGGGGGTGTATTAAGGGCGCGAATGCCAGGGATTGGCGGGAGAAAGAATGGAGAAGAGAGAAGAGATAATCGGAGATAAGGCAGCAACAGATTAAACGGAGAAATGGGCGCAATGAGGTAAAAGTCTCCCGGCGGAGGAGAGCGAGGTGGGAATTTGGGGATGTGAATCGCCGATGGGACGGACAGAGAAACAACTCCTCAAGGGAAGTAGTGCAGGAGGGAGAGGAAGGAGGGGAAGAAAGACAGGTTACGCGTTTCTGAAGATGAGGTCTCTCGTCGCGTGATTGGAGCAGCGTTGCGTAATTGCTGCCCCAAGAGGTCTTCGATTCCTCCTCATTCACCCTCAACTCCCGCAGAACCGCTATGAGAAAGGCAAGAGAAGTCCACCCGACCTCTGAGAATTGCCCGAGGAATCTCTGGGGAGAGACTTCGGTCCGCGGGACTCAAATGGGGCGGTAGAATGCGCCCGGACCATTTACCACCCCATGGCGGCAGAGAATGAGTCACGCTTCCGGCGCACGTTAATAAGTCTGGCGCGCATTTGTCTTGAACCTGCCGGCCAAAGTTGAGGGAGACTGCAAGCCCCTTGCACTGCGTCAGCAGAAGGGTCGGATGAAAAAATCCAGAGACGTGAAAAATCAAAGATGTCGACGGATGTGATTTTCCGAACCGAGTCAGCAATCAATCAAAAACGCGAGACGTCTCAATGTTCGATCGGAACTCATCCCGAGTTCGGACGAGAGGAAGAATGTATCCCTAGCAATTAATTTTTTATCGCGAAGCGGAGGGAAAAAAAGGAAAAGGGTACGAGGCGAGGCGAGACGAGCTCCGAAAAATATTACTTCCGTAGCGATTTCCCCAACGGATGCGTGGGCAAGGGGAAAGACCCCTGTCCCGACCTCAGACTCGTGAAACAGGCTTTGTGCATATCCGTGAGTCACAACAGTCATTGTCCTGGTCGAAATAGCGGACGCTTTGTTTAAAAACACGCGTACCTCGAATAACACATTTCGGACGGGACATCAGCTGTCTCTGAGAATCAACAGCAGTGAAAATATTTCACCATGAGTTATTACAAAAATAACCTCTCAACAAAATTCCCAAATATGAATCCCGCACACAAGCCTAATAAATTATTCTCTGCCAGGGTTTATCCACTAAACAATCAATATAAGCTTTTTTAAATAATACCGTACAACCTTGTACGTATGTACATTTAGGTAAATAAAGAGTTAAGAATGTCATAATTATCTTGAGTCTCCAGTTCTTGCTTTACATGTCTGGCTATAAAAAATAACGAGTAGATATACAAGTAATACCGTGCTCCTATTCCTGTCAATGGCTGCTCGAAAGTAATTTATGCTCATTTTCATTGGCTTCCTGTTTTCATGAATAACAAACCATAAGAATTTCGCTCACTAAAATAAAACCCATTACAAAAATCCGCAATTAACTCCTTAATTATCGCAGCATCGCCCGAACGGAATTCTCCACAGTTAGACCGAGGAGTCTTGACCCTGACCAAACGTCATTCATATCGTACGCATCGCGGGCCTTCTCTTAACACCCAATTTTCCGCCGACAATCTCTCCCGGCGATTTAAAGAGGTTGACGGTGCCTTTTACTCCATTTTCTCTTGAGGGCCGCGATTCTTCCGCGGTCCAAGGGAAAGGACTGCAGATAGATTCGCCACCGCTTTCCACAGTGACGGCGAGGAAGAAACAAAAGAAAGAGCCGACTAATGCACGCTCTCGTCATTACTATTCCTCGTACTGCACATCGCCCCCCTCCGCCCCCACGGCGTCTCCCCTCGCCGCCGTATCGAGCGGGTGACGCGCCAATGGTACTGGGGCGGCAAGGGGTCAGGGGAAGAGCGACGAAGTCTGCCTCGATCAATACGGGCCCGCTTGGCCCTCTTCCCCTCTTCTAGGCCACCCTTCTCCTTTATCCGCAGAGAAATTCCTCCCCTTTATTTTTTTCACCTCAACCTAATCCCTCGTTGGGCTCACCGTAAGCGATTCGCGGAGTTTGAGATAAATTATAAACCGTAGAAAGGCGAGTGGACCTGCACGATGGTATAGGATGTTTTTGATCCATTAGTGGACATACAATTAAGCTCCAAATAGTTGTAGGATCGAGGGAAGGTGTTCGCTTTCATAGCGGCCAGGGCCGGCCTTCTAAGAAAGGAGTCCCGTGTTCGAATATCTTTAGAGGCCCCTTAGCCGCATCTTCTGCACATTACATAAGTAATGGTTGGTAAATAAAGGATGGAGCTAATAAATCCCCCTCGTTGTCGGTCAATTTTGCTGTTCGAAAAACAGCCCTCCATTGTGAATTTTAGAAGCAAAAAGTTTACTCTCTAACGCTAAATAGCGAGATATTTTAAGAATATATAATAAAGAATTCTTTGATTTGCAGAACTAAGGTCGATGCATCCATTTATCTTTTGTATCGGCAGCTTTTTCTTTCGCCGTTTTTGGATTATATGGCCAATACGAGTAAATGACTAATTTCCGATAAGACCATTCCAAAATGATCACGAGGGAAGAATTTCAACTGATGAATAATGGAGGATAAAATTCAAAGACGTTTCATGGAAAGTCATCGAATATTTTAATAAACAATTCGACTGTTTTAGTGAATGTTTCTATTTGGAAACAATGCATACACCCTTGTTACATTAATTTTCTCTCGGTCTCCTGCCGCCATCGCAAATAGTTCAAATGAAAGAAACGGTAGGTGGAGAGAGACCTTGTTTATGATTCTGATGAGAAATAATAAATCGGACGGAACGAATTTTTTAAAACGTCAGCAGTTTAAGGCCCGATATTATAAAATATACTTAAAACGGGCTCTAATTAAGGTTAACTTTAGAGCCCGGTATCATACTGTTTTGTTAAAGTGAAGATTATAGATTATCTCCACGCTGACCCATCATATATATAGGGTATTAACAATAATTTTTACTTTAACTCTCTCAAAAAATTATATGGCCAGGCACTAAAATGAAAATTAGTTTATGTCCCTTTGGAAGTGTACATTATAATACCGGTAGTATTGAGAAGAGTATCGCAATTACAGCGTTTCCGCCTAATTGAATGCATATAATTGAAGGCGATTTCGCTTCCCTTTAAATATGGAGGTGCCTTCAAACGCTACCCTTCGTCTGAATCCGTTCACTTGATTCTGTGATAGAATTGAATTATGAACTAGAGGAAGGGAGTGTGTGCGGCCAGGATTAAGTTAGGTGTGGGAGAAGTGCCTTCGGATGATATTGCAGAGGACTTTTATCGGTGGAGCACCCGGGGCGTGAGGAGAGTGGAGTATGACGAAATTAAGAAGATCATTACGTCGGTATCCGGAGGCGAAGGAGATGATGTTGTTAGCGTGGGCGATTTGAATTAAGGGTCGCCCGGGAGGGGAGCGTTGGCGGGGCCGCTATGCGGATTTCAGACCGCAATTTGCGTGCAAGAAACGCCAGTTTCTTTAATTAGTTCTTTTTGTCGGTGGCGTATGCGACGGAGGCCGCAAGACTATGCGGAGTTTTGCCGCCGAGGAACAGCTTTTCTTTGAGTCGCTAAACGCCATTTGGCTGCTTTGTCTCGAGGGCTAATTCGTTACGTGCATCAACCAAATTTCGCGTTTCTTAAGAAATTCCCATTTAAAGTTTTGCATCCTCTATGTCCCTTCTCTAAAGGGACCCACTTACTGGATGCCTATTCTCTGCAGTAGTTGAGTCTTGAACTATCACGAAAGAAAAATTAGGAAAAGGGCTAAATGTCTTAGCACTTAATGGTGGGCACCTAGGAAATGACCAAGGAGAAGGGGACATGGAAAGTTTCACAGATTCGGGAACGGCAAGATACCTTAATGGTTAGAGCAACCGGCAATTGTGAGATCACTTTTCCGTTTCTCCTAAAAAATATTTTCACTGGCCATCGATTGAAATTAAGCATCGTCTGCACTTCTCCTGTGGGAAACTTAATGAAAAAAAAACTTTAGCAAAATCGGAGGGTACACTCCACACCACCACCACATCTGCAGAATTCCTTTCAATACAAACATCCTTAAAGAACATAAATAATAAACAAGGGATTTGAAATATTTTTCAATCTCTAGGCCTATTAGATTCCATAATTATTACAAAAAAATATTTCATAATGTATTTGTAATAATTTTTATGTCAATTTCTAATTATGAAATTCAAATATTGATCGAGGAATTATGATGATTACTTATGGAAATATAACACACTCTGCACATAAGATATTCAAGGTTGAGCAATAAGTTTCAATGTTAGGATTAACTGCAAAATATCTTTAAAAAGGAGTGGTAGGATAGATAATAACAGAAATAGTTGGAAAATCTACCAGATTAAAGTAGACTATCTGAAGACAGGCTGGTCTTGCACGTAATAATTGTTGCTTAGCATTGAAAAAAAGGGTTTAACTTAAAAACCACAATCCCAAGGAAGCAAAACATTATTTCCCATGAAAAAACTTCCGAAGCGGTGGGGATATTCTTTCGCCTCGCTCGGGCAGCTAATGCCTGATTTCCATCTCAAGAGGAAACCTTCTTGAGAAAATCTTTTCAGGCATTTATGTCAGACTGGAAGAGCTCTAAGGATATACATGGTTTCCGGTTGAATTTTCTTGCGGCGGAAAATCTCTCGGATTCGCTGTACTCTTTTGTCTCTGAAACAGAGCGCTACTCAGAAAGGGCTGTAAAAATCTTCCGATTGGCTCGGGGTCATTCTTTGTGAAAACCTCTTCATCCGCTGTGTCCTGTGGCAGCTCATTTGCTTCGGGAACACCGATCGCATTACCTAACGCCATCACGTTCCTCGCACAGAAAGGATGCGCAGGGTTACGCTAGTATTTACTGACTTTCCCTCCTTTCTCATCGAATGGTATTTTATCGCTTAATACGTATCATTATTTCGTACAGTATTTTGCATAAGAAGAATAAAATAAGAAAATTAATATTGGACAGGAATTTAGAATTAATATTAGCGCATTATCTTTGAATATTCATCATCTTACAATGAATTTTTGAAAGTTCGAAAGGTTATCTAAACGTAGGAATTGAATTCTCTTATTCTGTAAATGCACCATCCTACTGTACACCAACTGAGAATATGTATTTATACATTCCAACGGTAGAATATTCCTTACATATTTGATGTTGTCAGCAAAGAAAATTAGGAGCAAAACAGACTATTTCCCATTTAATACACATAAGTGGTCATTGATTCAGTATCTTAGACCTTTTTCGGCATTAATTTGAAATATTTTGACGAAAGGCTAGCAAAATACAAACGCGATTCCAGTAATGCTGAAGATAACAAAACAAAGATAAAAAATTTTCTTAAATGAAATGCAGGAAATCTTTATTTTTTACGATTCATTCATTTCTCATTCTTTTATGATCACTCATTCTATTAATGGTAATTTTTTGTTGCAAATATAACTGAATAAATTTTATGTACCACATTTTAATGAGTATTGTCTGCACATTTGACACGCAGTATGGTTGTAAAAATTTGATACCTTCGATAACGACGGTTTCGGTTAGCGACGAAAATCTTGGAACGGATTACCGTCCTTAACCAAGTTACCACTGTGCGGCAAAGATAACACATTTATGTATGCAACGAAATTACCATCTTCGAATAAAAGATACTGTTAAAATATAAATAAGATAACATTTTCAGATACTTATGGCACATAACATAAATAACAGAATATAACATAAGTTGTGATTATAACATCATTACGAATGCAACAAATTTATTAAAAGTACTGTTTGCACAGTTTCTATGATATCTTTCCTAGCAAACACAAAAAGGCTTGCTGATTTGGCGAAAAGGCAAGTGAGTGATAGAGCTCCCTCTGCAATAGTGACGTAACGAAAACAGTGTAGAGGCGCTCCCACGGCGACGGGCCAAAAGAACATTTGAAAATCGATAATATGCCAATCAAGTTAGCCGCTCCTGAATTACGATTGAAAAGCCAGACGAATTTGAATTTGAAATAAATAAATAAACATAAGGAAAATACATTTTAACATCTCATCATCTTGCATTCCAGGAACATGCATGTTGCATGTTCCGGTACAAATTTTAACTTTAGCGATAAAGAAACTGAAGGGCGTTTTTTGATGACATTGCACGAAGTCTTCTCCCGAAATATCCCTGGTCCTTTCCACAACCTTTCAAGCAGCTTTTTTGACAATGCATTAGAGCATTGGCTTTTACACAGGGCATCAAACCGCAATATTTCTGTATTCGCTTGATTCCGAACTATCGGTTCAGTTCTGGTTTCGTCCCTTCTATCAACGTCAAACCGGTTCGAATCGTTTAATTTTCCTTCCGACCATTGTAATATCATATATTTCTGAAACACAAAATTTTGGAATAAAACTATATAATAATTCCTTGTAAGGCGAAGCTTCTCACGTAAACCTTCCTCCAATTAAACCTAAGTCAAATATTACTGGGAACCAAGTATAGTAACTGAAGAAAATAATGCTTTCCAGTTTGGGTCGAGTTCAACAGCTTTAATTTTTTCAGTTTGTGACCTGTTTTCATTCCAGCAAAAGTAACATTTTTGTCGGTTTCGATTGCAGTTTTCGGTTCCGGTTTGATTCTCTATTTTTATCATAACGAGATATTTTCCCTTTCAAAATGTCTAGATTTTTAAATCAAAAATGGCTAATATAAAGCCATAGGAGGATATTTGAAAATAAACGTTACGTTTATTTTCTTACAACAGCAATAATCTCCACTGAGATTAAACTTCTTTCTTCCTTAATCTTATAATGTATAAAAAGTTTGGTAAATTATTTCAGAGAAAACTGCCCACCTGAACTTACAATTTATCTTACACTCGACGGTTTTAACTGAATAAAACATAAATTACTTAATTCCTTAATGGTGCAGTAATAATGAAGTCGGTCAAGACTACATCCCTTCCATCTCGTGATTATATTCCGATATTTAATCTCTAATTAACGACAAAATATGCAATTATCTTCCATTCCATTACCATTAAAAAGCTTAAATTTATAAGTGATTTTCCGCACGAAGAACAGTGTAAATCTTTTACCCGGCTCTCATCTACGGCAAACGAATCAAATTTTCACAGTCCATAATTGCTCAAGTCAGTGAGAATGATGTCGACGTTGCCCTCCAAAGGGATTTGCTCCGTCACATTCTCACCGTCTCTCACGGATGTCATTGGCGAATGACCCGCCGTGATTCGATTCCGTGAAGGCTCTCCGCGACTAATCGGAAAGATTCTGAGCAAATAACGTCGCTGGGATTGACGTCAGTAGCTTTCTATCGCAAACTTCCTGTAATTGAAGAACGTGCTGGAATAACATCTACGGCAAAACATATCCAGAAAAGATAAAATGTAAAGCACGAGGATATATCTATGTACGCGGAAAACTGGATAATGATTTATCTGTAACAGTGATCAAATATTTCATTGTACAGCGGAAATCGGTTAATATGAAAACGGAAGACAAGAAATATTAGTTAACTCAGAGTACAGTATTGGACCATTTATTATATGAACGGCATTTATTGCGGGAATTTAATTAACACAAAATCTATTACCGCATTTCCCGGTCTATAAGACGCACCGGAGCGTAAGACGCTCTGTGATTTATCAGGTTAGAATTTACGAAAAATACTTGGATCAGACCGAAAAGTACCTATTTTAATGATAACACTTTATACAAAGGAAACGGAACTGTTACATTAAAAGTTACTCTTGGGTGCATAAGACGCAGGTTGATTTTAGGGCACATTCTGGTGGAAAAAAAGCGCGTCTTATCGCCCAGGAAATACGGTACTCTGTATTTTAAATTCTGGTTACATTTTTTTCACAAACTTCACATTTATTTTATAATCAGCTGCGTTTACAATAATAAATTATTAGAGCTCACTGGTAAAAATCTTATTCCTTTTTATAAATTTGGACTTATGATGCTTTTCAATATGTGACAGTATAATTCTATGGAACTCAAAGAGGAGGGTTGCGTTTGCAATGACTTCGGTTAACACGAAATTCGGTTAACGCGAAAAGTATGGGTTAATCCTTCTAAAAACTGTTTTCAACTTTATTTTAAATAAGGGTCATTTGCCGAAATCAAATCGGTCTGTTTCTTTTCCCTAAACCGAAATAAAGATACGAGAACACCCCAATACTCAACTATTCGTCGCAACATTTTTAGAATTAGAATTAAATAAAAATTTGGATAGGCATATATACTCACTTATATCAGATTAAGTTTTTAGAGAAATGCCAAAGTGGCTCGATTATTTTTAAGTAGTTGCATTTAGCCGAATGTAGCAATACGTGATGTGAAAAGGGCGAAATAAAAACTAAATTGAATTTAAATGTTTGAGAGTTCGTGCATTTTTAAGAGGGTCGAGAGAGTGAGCGGGAAAATAAAAGTGTGAACGAATTAAGAGCAATTACGGTATGATGAAAACATTCATTGTCCTCTAAAGGGAATGATTTTCAGTTATCAACCTCGCGTATGCATCCCAATCGCCTCAATGACGTGTCCTCGTGTCGGGTAAACATTTAATAAACCTAATGGTGTTTGATTAAACTTAATAAGCCTGCTATTGAGGAAACTATTCGAAAATATTTGGAAGAAAAGAAAATTTTCCGGTTACTGGATAATCAACCAAAAATAAAATTTTATAGTCGATTTATCGCTAAAGGGAATTCAGTTCGGTTTGTCAGATTACTGATCTCTAAAAAGATCGAGAGCTCAGGTATTACTTCGAGCCAATCCTCCTAAACTAAAATTTCACATCGGAGGATGGAAAAAAATACAGGAACTTAGGGAAGTGAGGGGAGATTACCCTGAATTAGTTTCACCATGCCATCATCACATCAGTTAAGATAGTCTGAACTGAGAAGCTAAATAAATTGACCCTGAAAGGTAATTAGACGACAAAAAGTAGAAAAGAGAACTTCAACACAATGGAAAAGCTAACGCTGAAGTTTAACACTGAAGCAAAGCAAATCAGAAACGCCATTATGAAGTTTAATTATCTTCGTTGTACATGGCAGATTTGATTTCCCCAACTTCCTATGGTCAACTAAGAGAACAAAAGTTTAAATTTTTTTATCAAAACCTTAAATTATGGGCACCAATTCTACAAGATATCGTAATTGTTAAAATAAAAACAAAGATGGTCCAAAGACATTACAAGATACAGAATACACATGAGAACGCTTAGCGTCTGATTCAACTACTAGTCGACCACAATTTATCATTAAATATTTAAAATTTCACCCACTGTTATTAATGAAACTTTACATTAACTCTATTGCATATTAAATTAACGATATCTTACAAAACATGATGTTTAGGATCATAATTAGGAGAAACTTGAAATAAAAGAGATTAGAAGCTACAATCGCTTGATAAATTCAAGGAAGGTGAATTTGCGGAAGTAATCTGTATTATGCGACTGCTACTTCGGCCGATCCGACAATGAGCGTAAAATAAAAGAAACAGATGCGAGGACAAGTCGTTTTAGAGACTCATTCTGCCAGCGAACGATACGCAACAATTGGCTAAAGATAATAAGCTCGCTCGCCCCTGCCACACGCCGAAAGGCGGCTTGCAGGGCATTTATGTAGATGTAGATAATCATTGTGGTTTACTGCTAAGTTGCCAGATGTTCAAAAATAACTAATCCACAGTGTGAGATAATAAAAAGCCTGACGCGCACCCGGTAGGATACCAGTGATGCATCACTCAAGTATTTTCGAAACCAAAGTAAGAAATGAAAAATGTTATTATGTCTTGCCATTCCATAGCAAGCAACTCTTCCGTTTCTTCCGGCGAAACATGTTTCACGCTTAATTAGTTTCCGAGTCGCTGTTTTAATTGCCCCTTTACCATGCGACATCTTGACTCGCAGGAGCTTGGGGTGCTTCCTCCGAGTCCATAAAAACGCACTGCAAACGCAGCTTCGAATCATACCCTCGCTGCGGTCGTTTGCCTAATTTACCAGTCAAATAAATTAGACCTCTTAGCGGCTTGGAAATTAAGGTCAGCGTTTTTCTGCTTCGTTGACGAGAATTGCTCGCGCTTAAACGCAGCCATTCTCGATAAACAAAACGGGTACGGACATTCTCCAAACTACAAATTATTATAGGAACATAAAAATTTGAAAATGTTTCTCGATACTTCAATAATAAAATAATACTCCACAATGCTGACCTCAGTGGCGGAATAGTTAGTGTGCTAGCCTTATAATCTAAGGTCGCTGGTTCGAGTCCCAGCTAGCCGTGTATTTCTGGGACAGTGCATGGGTGTTTACGTCCGTCATTTTCATCTGTGATAACCCAGAAGTAGTCCCAATCCTTTCGTTATTTTTCACACCTTTTATTCCTTTGGATTCAGCCACACGGCTCTTCCAAGCTTAGTAATTAACCTTTCCTCGATCCTTTAAACCACACTGGTTAAATGAACTGATAAGCACAAGAATATTAAAACATAATTTCTTAGAAATGTTCCCACTAACCTTCTAAACATTACTTAAACGTTACAATATTACAAAGTAGTAAGTTCCTCTTTTTTTCTGAAAGATGACTTCCGATAGACAGACAGAGAGAGCAGATACGATAAATTGGTCCACCAGAATATCCATCCATCCAACAAAAATAGCACTTCTTCAAGAGCCGCTCCGTGGGAAAAACACCATTCGTTTCTTCAAGAGTGCGATATTTGCGAGATTAAGAGAAATAAAAGGTTTCTTTCAAATCCTTAAAGAATGAAAATTCGTCTCGACAAAAAGCTTGAATTCGAGCGAAGAGTGAGAGAAGCAGCGGAAGTGAGACATAATCGCCGGAATTAAATGGAAAATAATAAATAGTAGTGAGTCGCAAAGGAGTGGGAAAAGACAACAAAAAGATACTCGTCGTTGCTTTAAATTTAAGAAAAACTGATGAAGCGGAGTATACATTTTAATAAACAGTCGGGGAAAGAGGAGAGTTGTCGAGGATAAAAGGCTCTGTGTCACAATTGAAAGTGGGGATTGAGGGGGATGTCGGGGGTGGTGTAGGCGAGGTTGACAAAGAGGTCGCATCTGCCGCTGTCGTCGATGGGAAGACATCCACAACACGGCAGCTGCGGCCATCTCCCGAATAATTCTTAAAGTCAAACCAAAAACTGTGATTCAAACAAAACTCGTGAATTTCAAACTTCAGATAAGCACTATCTTACAATTTCTATTCACCACAGGACGTTACTGTTCAACTTAAAATTCGAAATATCCGCAAAATTGGACGTTATTCATTTACATTTTTAAACAAGAGTTCACTGTACACACCACGAAAACGACAAATTTGTAACCTCAATATGTGAAGGCGTTATCTCATAGAAGACCATAATAATGAAAAAGAAAAGTAAAGTAAAAATGTATGAGAAATTTCTTATACGTTAAGACAGAAATATGTTTTTTAGAGCGTGAGACTTGTTTTACGTATTTTTACAATGTTTGCCGACTTTGCATTCGCGATGGGAAAACTCAAGTATTCGAGCACTCGCATGCATTTTATTTTAAGCGATCGTAATTTATAAAATGTACATTGTGTCGGATACAGAGGAGACTCGATGACACGAAAAACGAATACTTATTTTGGTATATACTAGAATATATATATATATA